>JBAGKK010048898.1:0-10159 GCA_037177015.1 Euceroptres primus
TAATTTTAAAACTGTTGTACTATCAGAAATTATTTCTGAAAACAAAATTTCTATCAAAAGTCAGGTTTAAATAAATAAAATGTCTTATTCAACTATTGTACTGTCAGAAATTATTTCTGAAAACGAAATTTCTATCAAAAGTCAGATTTAAATAAATAAAAGTCTTAACTATTGTAACAAAGTCTTCAACTATTATACAATCAGAAATTATTTCTGAAAAAAAAATTCTATCAAAAGTCAGATTTAAATAAATTTAAATAGATTTAAATTAATTTAAATAAAAGTCTTAACTATTGTAACAAAGTCTTCAACTATTGTACAATCAGAAATTATTTCTGAAAACAAAATTTCTATGAAGAGTCAGATTTAAATAAATAAAATGTCTTATTTTGTTGCAGATCTTAATTCGGAGTACATGGACATGCCTTTTGGAAGGGGTGGCCCCGGCACCCCAGGAATGCCAGGTTCAAATAGTCGAACGAAGCGGATGAGGACGAGTTTCAAGCATCATCAGCTGAGGACGATGAAAAGCTACTTTGCGATTAATCACAATCCTGATGCAAAGGATCTCAAACAGCTTTCCCAGAAAACTGGCCTGCCAAAGAGAGTATTACAGGTGAGTTTTCTTCTTTATTTTTGTTTTAAATTTAATTGATACAAAGAAAAACTTGTAACGTTTATAAAAGTTTTTTGATAAGAGTTTTTTTTGTCATAAATTTATCGAGCATAGCATTTCAGCTGCCATCAGACTGTCGTTCATCAAGTATCCTGGATCGAGCAATGCATTATTATGCCCGGCGATACGACTCGGTTAGGCATGACTTATTAACTACGCGTCCGCGGCTTAGATCTTAGCGAAGTTATAATTTACACCGCAAAATATAATTTACGAGCTAGATTCTCGCGGAGTAGGAGACTCAATTATAAAACTCAGACTCGAATGCCGTGGTCCCATAACTTAATCCAGAGTTATGTGAGTACCAAACCACAATGCAGAAACAAGAATAAAAATACTGGACAAGAGGAAAATAATAGTTTAGATAAAATAACTCTTTTTGCAGATTTTTTGATCCATTCTGTTAGAATATTATTTTGCTCATGGATAATTTAAAATCGCTTTAATCTAAGCTGTTATAATTTATGATTATTTGCTATTCAATTTTCATTGGAATATTGTATAGAAATCGTTGATTAATTTATTAATAGTTGCAGGAACTAACAGAATTAGTATTCGCATATAAAAATATGTTGCAATATTATAATCAGCCTCAGTTTCTAGTCAGAAAATTATTTTATAGCTTTGATGATTTAAGCTTTAGAAATCTTGGTAATTAATTTAGAAGTTAAAATTAAATTCTACTTTATTTATTCACGTAATGGAGTATAGAATAAATTTAAAGATGTTATTATATAAGGAGTTATATGTTATAAATAAGCAGAAGGTTTTTTTTTTGACATTGAGTTTGCATTTCAAGATGGTTTCTCCTGGTTTGAATTGAAAAGATATTAAGTCTTTTTGGACTGATGAATATGCATTAGAGACCATGTTTGGGCACGCGTGCTACTTAATTGTTATAATAAATCCAGTGGTTCCACGTCACTTTGGCGGAAATGAAAAAAAAAAAAAAATGTCAGGAAGATGGACCGCGCGAACGCACGCGTGTTTTTCTTGTGAATCTTTTTCTTCCTTTTCTGGAGACGGCTCGATAAAAATATTCACGGGTGCGACCCCGAAGTATGTATATTCTTCTCCCAATTAGTGGCGCTCTGAACCGCGTTACGGCTGTTGGGTTAAAAGCGCCGCGGCGCGATATTTCCGTCGACGCCGAGAACTCTTCTCTTTCCGTATGCGAGCTCCATCGTCAATCTGGCAGCAGTCAAATCCTACAGTGGCCTCAGAATCGTTCGCCGACGTGTAAGGTACACCTACGTGGAAGCCAGACATAAATTACCACGCTATTATAACTCATTCGGTTCTATTTATTTCGCATAGACTCTTTGTAACGTGTATCCGAAATTTGTCACTTTGATGCCTCTGATTATTTTTGTTTTGGGTGTAAAATCCACTTTTTATCAATCAAACATTGGAATATGATTTTATTAACAGGCCTGCCAGCGAATCACACTTATCACTTTTTTTAGAAGAGGTCACATTTGACCACTCTTTCTGAATTTAGTCACTTGTCCACTTTTTAAAAAATTTTGTTCACTTTTCACACTTTTTTGGTTGAAAATAGAAATAATTTTGTTTGGATTTCGTTCTCCGATGAAATTTATTGCCATCGTAAAATCTGACATTTTAAAAGTTTATAATTCGAAAATCCTCCAAAGCCTACAAAAGACTCCTAACATTTCCGAAGATCTTTAAAACTTATTTAAAATCAGTTAAAATGCTACCTCTCTTTCAATATCCTTCAAATTCTTCTTAAATTTTCGAGCAAATTTTTCTTAAACATTTCTAAAATTTTCTTCCAAATTCTTCTTAAATCTTCCATAATTTTGAAAAATTTGCTCGAATCAGTCTGAAATTCTAGAGAATTCTAATTCTTCAGAGAATTCTGGAAAAATAATTTTATTTTATATATAATATATATATAATATATAATATATATAATAATTTTCAAAAATTTGCTCGAATCAGTTTGAAATTCTAGAGAATTCTAATTCTCTAGAATTTCAGACTGATTCGAGATTCAGACTGATTCAAGATTCAGACTGATTCAAGATTCAGACTGATTCAAGATTCAGACTGATTCGAGATTCAGACTGATTATGGAAGATTTAAGAAATTTTGAAAATTTGAAATTCTAAAGAATTCTAATTCTCTAGAATTTCAGACTGATTCGAGAAAATTTTTAAAAATTGTGGAAGATTTAAGAAGAATTTGGAGGATATTCTAGAGAATTCTAATTCTCTAGAATTTCAGACTGATTCGAGCAAATTTTTGAAAATTATGGAAGATTTAAGAAGAATTTGAAGGATATTGAAAGAGGTAGTATGTTAACAGATTTTAAATAAGTTTTGAAGATATTAGAAAATGTTAGGAGTCTTTTGTAGGCTTTGGAGGATTTTCGAATTATAAACTTTTAAAATGTCAGATTTCAGGATGGCAATAAGTTTCATCGGAGAACGAAATCCAAACAAAATTATTTCTACTTTCAATGAAAAAAGTGAGAAAAGTGAACAAAATTTTGTAAAAAGTGGACAAGTGACTAAATTCAGAAAAAGTGGTTAAATGTGACCTCTTCTAAAACAAGTGATAAATGGGACTCGCTGGCCAGCTTGTTAATAAAATCATATTCCATATCCAAATTTCGGATCTCTAGAATTTCAGACCAGATTTTACAGACTTAATTTTTAAAAATTTGTTCGAATCAGTCTGAAATTCTAGAGAATTAGAATTCTCTAGAATTTCATCCATAATCTTCCAGACACTCTCAGAGTCTTCTTAATCTTCAACAATTTTTTCAACATCTATTTAAATTTTTCAAAATATTATAAACTGTTCCAGAATCTTATAAAATTCTCTAAAATATTCTGAACTCTTCCACATCCTTCTAGAATATTCTAAAATTCTTTAATGTTCTACAAAATATGCTGCAGTGTTCCATTTCTTCCAATTTTCTAGAATCCTCAAGAACTTTAGAATTTCCAGAATTCTGAAGAATCATTTAGAACTCTCTAAAATCTGCAATAGACTTCCATAATCTTGAAGAATTCTTCTAGAGTTCTTCTATAGTCTAAAATTTCTCTAGTCTTGTTGAAAATCTAGAAAAAAATTTAGAAGGTACTAAAAGATTTTAAAAGTTTATGGCAGAATTCAAGATTTTTGAGAATTCTAAAAGATTCTGATCTGGATAGAATATTTTTGAAAATTATAATAATTTTGGGATGCATTTGAAAATTTTAGAAGATTTTAGAAGACTGAAAAAAATCTGGATATCTCTTTAAGACTTCAAACGATCCTGGAAGGTTTTTTTAGAAGGTCTTAGAGTCTTCCAGAATCCTCTAGACTGTCTTTCAATATCCTCTAAATTCTTTTCAGATCTTCCGTAATTGTCAAAAATTTGTTCGAATCTGTTAGAATTCTCTAGAATTTCAAACTGATCCATAATCTTCCAGACTCTCTCAGAGTCTTCTTAATCTTCAACAATGTTTTTCAACATCTATTTAAATTTTCTAAAATATTATAAACTGTTTCAGAATCTTATAAAATCCTCTAAAATATTTTGAATTCTTCCTCTAAAATATTCTGAATTCTGAAACCTTCTGATATATCCTAAAATTCTTTAATATTCTACAAAATATGCTGCAGGGTTCCAGAATTTTCTAGAATCCTCAAGAATATTAAACTTTAGAATTTCCAGAAATCTGAAGTCATTTAGAACCCTCTGAAGTCATTTAGAACCCTCTAAAGTCCATAAAAGGCTCCCATAATCTTGAAGAATTCTTTGAGACTGTTTCCATAGTCTAAAATTTCTATAGTATTATTATAGTAAAATTTTTTATAGTAAAATTCCTATATTAAACTTTAGAATTTACAGAATTCTGAAGAATCATTTAGAACCCTCTAAAATCTACAAAAGCTCCCATAATCTTGAAGAATTCTTCTAGAGTTCTTCTGTAGTCTAAAATTTCTTTAGTCTTGTTAAAAATCTAGAAAAAAAATCTAGAAGGTACTAGAAGATTTAAGAAGTTAATAGCAGAATTCAAAAGGTTTTTGAGGATTCTAAAAGATTTTGATCGGGTTAGAATATTTTTAAAAAGTATAATAATTTTGGGGTGCATTTGAAAATTTTAGAAGATTTTAGAAGACTGAAAAAATCTGGATATTTCTTTAAGACTTCAAACGATCCTGAAAGGTTTTCTTAAAAGGTCCTGTGGATTTTAGATAGATAAAAGAGATTAGATAAAGATTAGAAAAAGAGTTAAAAAAAAGATTAGAAAAAGAGTTAAAAAAAAGATTAGAAAAAGATTAAAAAAAGAAAATCTAAAAGATTAGATAAAAGAGTGTCTGTGGATTTTAGAACACATTGGAGGAATCAAGAAGCCTGTGGATGATTTTAAAAAATTTTTAAAAAAATATCTAGAAGATTCTAAAGAATTTTGAGGGATTTCAGAAGATTTAACGAATCTACGAGTATTTGGAAAATTTGAAATAGGTATTCTAGACTATTCTAAAAGGTAGTCGAAAGTTATAGAAGGTTATAAAATCATGAAAGATTTTATATAATTTTAAAGAGTTCCAAAGATTTTGAAAGTCTAGAAATTTTTGGAGTACTTTTTAGATTCTAAACAATTATCGTAAGATAACTGTTTAGTTTCAAAGTTCCAAAGATTTTGAAAGTCTAGAAATTTTTCGAGTACTTTTTAGTTTCTAAACAGTTATCGCAAGATAACTGTTTTGTTGGAAACATTCAATTTCATAATTGAAAATTCGAAAATCTAACTTGTAATCACTTTTTTGAAGAAAATGGTCACTTTTTCCACTTTTTAATAAATTCTTCTCACTTTTTTCGTTGAAAGTAGAAATAGTTTTGTTTGAATTTCATTCTCCGATGAAACTTATTGCCATCCTGAAATGTGACTTTGTTTGACACATTTTAAAAGTTTATAATTCGAAAATCCTACAAAGCCTTTAAAAGACTCCCAAAATTTTCTAATATCTTCGAGTATTTAGAAAATTTGAAATACATATTCTAGACGATTCTAAAAGGTTGTCGAAAATTATAGAAGACTATAAAATCATGAACGATTTTATAAAATTTTAAAGAGTTCCAAAAATTTTGAAAGTCTAGAAATTTTTGGAGTACTTTTTAGATTCTAAACAATTATCGTAAGATAACTGTTGAGTTTCAAAGTTCCAAAGATTTTGAAAGACTAGAAATTTTTGGAGTACTTTTTAGATTTTAAACAGTTATCGTAAGATAAACATTGGAAACATTGGAAACATTATTGGAAACATTATTCTATTTCATAATTGATAATTCAGAAATCTAACTTGTGATCACTTTTTTGAAAAAAATGGTCACTTTTTCCACTTTTTAGTAAATTTTTCTCATTTTTTTTTTTGTTGAAAATAGAAATAATTTTGTTTGAATTTAGTTCTCCGATGAAACTTATTGCCATCCTGAAATCTGACATTGTTTGTCATATTTTGAAAGTTTATAATTCGAAAATCCTCCAAAGCCTACAAAAGACTGCCAAAATTTTCTAATATTTTCAAAATTTATTTAAAATTTTTTAAATTCTACACTATTTCATAGTCTTCCAGAATCCTCTGGACTCTTTCAATGTCCTCCAAATTCTTCTCAAATCTTCCATAATTGTCAAAAATTTGTTCGAATCTGTTAGAATTCTCTAGAATTTCATACTGATCCATAATCTACCAGACTCTCTCAGAGTCTTCTTAATCTTCAACAATTTTTTCAAAATCTATTTAAATTTTTAAAAATATTATAAACTGTTACAGAATCTTATAAAATCCTCTAAAACTCTTTCTCTAAAATATTCTGAATTCTGAATCTTTCTAGAATATCCTAAAATTCTTTAATATTCTACAAAATATGCTACAGTGTTCCAGAATTCTCTAGAATCCTCAAGAATATTCTAAACTTTAGAATTTAGAACTTTAAAATTCTAAACAGAATTCTGAAGAATCATTTAGAAATCTCTAAAATCTACAAAAAACTGCCATGATCTTGAGGAATTCTTCTAGACTGTTTTCAGAATCTTTCTAAAGTTCTATAGTCTTGAAAATCTTTAAAAAAAAATCTAGAAGGTTCTAGAAGATTTGAAAAGTTTATGACAGAATTCAAAAGATTTTTAAGGATTCTAAAAGATTCTGATGCAGAGTAGAATATTTTTGAATATTATAATAAATTTTAGGGTAGATTTTAAAATTGTACAAGATTTTGGAAAACTTTAAAAAATTCTGAATATCGCTGTAAGAGTTCAGAAGATCCTGGAAGATTTTAGAAGAGTCTGGAAAAATGTGGATATCTCTTTAAGAGCTCAAAAGATCCTGGAAGGTTTTCTTAGAAAGTCCTACAGAATGCCTGTGGATTTTAGAAGACTTTGGAGGACTCAAGAAGCCTTTGGAGGATTCTAAAAAATTCCAAAAAAATACCTAGAAGGTTCTAAAGGATTTTGAGGAATTTCAGAAGATTGAACGAATCTACGAGTATTTGGAAAATTTGAAATAAGTATTCCAGACGATTCTAAAATGTTGCCGAAAGTTATAGAAGATTTCATGATTTTATAAAATTTTAGAGAGTTCCAAAGATTTTGAATGTCTAGAAATTTTTGGAGTACTTTTTAGATTCTAAACAGTTATCGTAAAATTTTTGAGAATTTTTTGGTAAGATTCTGGAGAATTGCAGTAGTCTTATTTCGGAAATTTGATTTGTTGAAAACTTAGAATTTATTCAATTTCATATTTGATAATTCAGAAATCTAACTTGTGGTCACTTTTTTGAAAAAAATGGTCACTTTTTCCACTTTTCTCAACCTCGAACTTTGCTGACAGGCCTGTGTTAATGTTTGATTGATATGTATGAAATTGTAGAACATTAATAATTTGAACATTTCAACATTCCAATATAATTTCCATGAAGAGTTGGATAATTTAGCACAAGCAGAAAATGACGTACAATAATTTTGATCGTTTTTCGTTCGCAGTATAAAGTTGCTCCACAAACTGCAATTGCTGCCATGTTGACGTTTTTCGACAATAATTTAAATTGGTCCACCTGATTTAAAAATCGAATTGATGCAACTGTTCAATTTTAAAATTTGGCAAATGTTGGAAGTTAATAATTGTACATTATGTATAGTTAATTTATAATTTGAATTTGTAATTGACGGTGCCTGCTAGTAATAAACTGCAACAAATAAAAGCTTATCAAATAACCGGACACAAAAAAGGAGAAAATTTTTCATTATTAACAAATCTCTCTTTGATTTCTTAAGTCACTTTTTCCAAAAAAAGGAAATTTGTCATTTTTGTAAAGTTGTTGATTTTTTTAAGTTTACTAGTATTTTTAATTGATACTGCCAACCAGAAAAGTTTTAACTGTAACAATTACAGCATCAGCAAACAGTGCTTAACGAAAAATGAGGAAATTTGCCATTATTAATAAACTCCTCATTGATTTTCCACTAAATATTTTGATGCCTTTTCCAAAACTTTGTACTATTTGAAATTCACTAACTTCCAATTTTGAAAGATTGTAATTTATGATGCTTCCAATTTGAGGCCTTTTGACTTCATAGAACTTTTTAAATTTTAGAATACTTTCTCTCTAAACCTGAATTTGTAAAAAGTCGGTCACTAATTCGCTTTAGTGAAAATTTCTGCTAATTGAGGTATTTTTGACTAAGTATTTTTTGCACTCAAGTATTTTTTGACTAAAGCTTTAGTGAAATGTTTAAAACTTATTTTAAAAATCGTGAAAAATGCCTGATTTTTGTCACTATTATAGAAATTGTCACTAAAGTAAATTAGTGACCAGCTTTTCACTAACTCAGATGTAGAGAGTTTATATCTGAACTTTGAATCTTTAAGCTTTCGTACTTTCAAAGCTTCAGATTTTTTCATCTTTAGATTTCCAAATTTGAGAAAGAAAAAACGAAAGAATTTAAATAAAAGTTGTTTTTATCGCCTTCTCAAAGCCAGGTTCCCTTCAGTTTATTTTTCCATGACAATTTTTTTCACGTCTAGAAAATTCTTGTCCTTTCTCGATTCCACTGAGAGGAGTGTCCTTCTGATTATATACCACCACGCTCTTGCGGCTTTAAAAGAGAGTCTCAAGTACCACATTCATTTACACGTGTTCGAGCAAAATATGAAGCGTTTCATGCACATCTTTCAAAACCTTGAGGGAAAAAAATCCTATCCCTGCATTTTTTCAATCTCGCCTTTAGTTTCCCAGGCATGTTCAAATTGTGAAAAAGTTACTCTTCATACCATTGACAAGTACATCTTCCCAAAACAATTCTTGATAGAAAAACCAAGATTTCCATTAATAATTATAATTACTTGTTTGCAGTGGCTCAAAATATATAAAATAGAGATAAAGTTATTACATTAACAACACAATGCACTTCACATAGATACTGTATATATTTTAGAATCCGTACAAAAGGTTATTAATGAAATGTAAACTGAGAATTAATGAGAAGCAAATACGACATAATCTTTATGTATCGACAGATGAGTGCTACTATGCGTTCATTAAATGTTGACCCCTCTCTTTATGTATCGACAGATGAGTACTACTATGCGTTCATTAAATGTTGACCCCTCTCCAAAAGTGTCAAAAACTCAGCGAAAAAAATCGCTAATAAACATGACTAACTTCATTGCAAAGATAATTTTATTCTGCGCAAATAATCTATTCAAGTATACTAACTAAAAAAATTATTTCGAAAGATGTGAAGCGGTAAATGTTAAAAAACAGGATTCACGGACCTACTTTTTCGTTTGTGGACTTCCAAATGTCACATCTGTGTTAAAAATGATGGAAACGGGTTGGAAAAAATCAGATAGCTTTCTGAAGGCTTTCTTAATTCATAGTCAAAAATAAAATTCCAAAATGTTAATAATTTTAGCCTACAAAATGATTCATGTGGGAAGAAGATATCTCAGCTCCTAATAACGGTAGAACGATGTGTTTGAGCTTGAAATGTTTCAAAAAATTCTACGAATACAATTGTTTAACCGAAAAAGTTGTAAAATTAATACAAGAAGCGTTATTAGCGATTATTTTTTTCTGGTATTTTTTTCTGCGCCCGAGGATAAAGGGTACTCCCTTTAATCACTACTCTCAAAGAGTAATCACTACTCTCAATAGAATACTGGGTATCAGTGCGAGGCTAGAGGCTGCTATTCATCCCTCTCTACCAAATATCTGGAGGTCGAAGAAAATGTAAAAAAAAAAATTCAAGGGCGTAGAACATGATCTTTAAACTTATTTTCGAAGATGTAATATAATTTACAAAAGCATACAATGACTTATTGTCACTTTATCGCGATTAACGATAGATTACACTTTTATTATAAATAAAGCATTAAATTGCATTTTATTAATTACAATTCTTGGACATTTTTTATCGTTTTTCTTTGATATTTCATCTTTTCTGGTTAAAAATTGAAATA
>JBAGKK010048909.1:0-28440 GCA_037177015.1 Euceroptres primus
TGAAAGGTGATTTTTAGCGCACTTGACTTTTCTCACTCGCTTCGCTCGTGCGAAAAACGTCTCGTGCGCTAAATAATGACCTCTCACACACGTATCGAAATGTACTATTGTAATATTCTCGGCTCTGCTGAACGGTTTATCACTGATCAAAAGATAAATAAACTGACTCACACTACATTCTGGCAATATGAATCACTAGAACATTTTCAAATTTTTTATTTCTTATTTTTCATTTTTCGAATTTTGTGTGTTAATGTATTGTCAGATTTCATCATGTTTTAACAATATTTATATGTATAGCTTTTTTACTAAAGGCGTAAAGAAAATTAGGAAGAGGCCTTAATTTAAAATGGTCATTCTTATGAAGGAATAATGATTTTTTAATATGTTTTTAGTCTTCGTATATTATGATATTTCGAAATAAAAATAACAAATTACAATAAAAACCCAATGTAAATAATCAACATGAAATATTATATTATAATATTATATTAATTTTATTATAATAATGTTATAATATTCTAATATATAAAATGAGGAACATAAATATACTAAATTATATTAAATTAAGAAAAAACAAAACAAAGTTATATAGGTCAATATGGTATTAGGATAAAACAAAAAGCAAAAGACTACAATAATATATTTTGAAAAAGAGACAATCTATAGCCTAATGATTGCTTTGACATAAAAACAAAGGAAGTCTTTTTTCAGATTTTTCCACTCGTAAATACGTAACTATAATAAATACGTCAACAGTTAAAAAACCTACCTTGATAATGGCATTTTGCCACAAAAAAAGAAGATTAATAATTAGAAAAACATTTTTACCAGATACTTTATTTCATATTTTCTGAAAAAAAGTCCTGAGGGTTGAAAAGTTCACGTTTTTTGAAGCAAGAATTTAATTACTCCACTAATAGTCTTTTTACTTAATATAAACTATTTTCTAATACTTCAATTCAAAGGGAAGTTTGATATTTCTCTTGTTACATTTGACTTACTCATAAATATCTTGTTACTAAATTCATCATCGTTAATTGATTCTAGCTTTATAAAAGCTGGTCGATCTATAATTCATTGTTTGGAAACAAGGCGAATCATTATTCATTAGATTTTTAAAAAGTAAACTTGAACAATTGCATTAAGCACGAGCGTTCTGATTTTATTGGTTACGTTTTTATAATAAAATTATGTTTAAATTCAGAAGGGAATTAATTAATTTCTCTATATCAATTGAAAAAGCTTTAATGACCTGAATTTAAATTTATTATTGTATACATTTTAAATTAAATTGAACTGAAATCAATTTCTTTATGAATTAAACATTAAAATATTTATTTTTAGCCATAGAATGTGAGACAATCTGAGAATTTAAATTATGAAGATGATGTTTAACCAGCGAAAAGAATTATTTATTTTAATTTGATTAATTGTTAATAGTTATTAAGTTGGTTAATATTAATTAACGAAAGGAATTAGTAATAAATTTCAAAATAACTGAAATGTGTAATTGGTTTTTCAGGCTGCTGGCTTAAGCAAACTGAGATACCTTAATCTTTCTGGAAATGGAATCAATGAAATTGATTTGGCCGCTTTTGCGAAGCTCAACGATTTGGCAGTTTTGGATTTGTCCAGAAATCACCTGAATTACCTTTTACGAGATACTTTTGCACACAACCTAAAGTTGAGGATATTAAAACTTCAAGGAAACAACTTTAATCTTCATTTTCCCAAATTACAATCTTCAACTCTCACTGTAATTAAATATCTTTACTTTATTATTCAGTCAAAAGTCATAATAAATATTAGTAGAAATCTTTAAAGTTTAATAATATATTACTGAAAAAATCTAATATTGTATCCTAACATTATAATCAAAAAGACAATCAGAAGTTTTAGTTTACTTGTAAAGGTTTAAAAAAATGGAACATATTAGAATTTCGAAGTTTAATGGGTCATTCGTTCTATTTTTAGTGAAAAATACAATGAATAATAAAACACTTGGCAATTCTCACAACAGGTCTATTGCTGCAAAAGTTTTGTTCTGCAAAATCGAAAGCTCTAGATTCTAAAATTATCAAGTCATTGATGCACTGATGCATTGTTTGAGCTACAAAAAAAACGAGAGAAAAAACAAATTAAAAAAATATTTTTTTACAGGAGCTTGACCTCAGCAGCTGTTTAATTAGCCATTTACCTGCAGATGCTTTTGATGGTTTGGAGGAACTGAATGATTTGAATCTTTCAAAAAATATGATGATTCAACTCAATATTAAAATATTACAAGGAGTACCTTCTCTGAGATTTATTTCACTGGAAAGGTGAGATTTGATGATGCTACTTAATTTTCTCACCTGGAAAAGGATTTTCTCCCTGAAGATTGAAATTTAATTTTTAAAACATCTTTAAATCTTTCAGAAATCCGTGGTCCTGCAATCGAATAATGCAAGAATTACAAGTTTACCTTCTGAGTAGGAAAGTCAGATTTACCCGCGTCTGCGAATCAACTGGACCAAAGAAATTCGAAAAGATGATCAAACTCGAAACACCAATTAGAAAATCATCCGACCTTCGTTTCCCACTATCAGAAAAACCATCAAAACCAGAAAATTCTTGGGACCTAGACACAATAAAAGAGGATAACGAAGAGACTCTCAAGACCCTGAATGCTATCAATGTCACCAGGAATTTCAATAACTTATCAACCTCCTTGAGAAACACATCGCCCTATTGGTTCATCGGAATCGGTTTTCTCCTAGGCAGTGCCACAACCCTAGTAGGAATTTATTTCTGCTTTTATGCTGCCCTCTCCTGCAGACTTTTCAGAATCCAAAGACGAAATACTCTTGGACCATCAAACGCCACTTCCCAAAGAATATCCCTCCTTCAAAATCTCTGGCTACACCACGAAGTGGACACCGATGATGCTTCATCTCAAATTTGTCCAGGAACTCCTCCACCTCCTTATCGAGAGGTCATGCTCCATAGAAATTTGTATCCTTCCGTCCGATAAAATTAAGATCAACTAGCCTATTTTTGACAATAATAATTTAATTATAGTCGATTGCTTTGTGGTGGTGTACATATTTCGATAATTTAGAGTCGCTAGGCATGTGAAAATCACGTGCTTGAGTAGCATCGCGTCCCGAGACAAAGACTCTGATTAAGCCACAGTCATCGTTGGAGAAAAATTAGAAATTTATCAAACAATAAAATGTCGGGCGCGATGGCATTCGAGGTCTCAGGCTTGAATTACTGACACAAGTTTGACCAATTGACACATCACGTGAAGCTGAATGCGCTCAATTTTCTACTCGCATATTTATGAGATTTTCATTCAAGAGAGCTTCGAAACGATTGCGACCTGGCTGTATTACAACAACAGAAAACAACTTTATTAGCGAGTTATTCTAGTTCCTGTTTATCACACTGATGATTATAATTATGATAGTCGTTAAACAGAACTCAGAGACAATTTAAAGTTCTTAAAAACATTATTATTGTTTTGTAAAGAATTACAAGTTTAAGAATTATTATAATTTTTAAAACTCTAATCACAGCCGATGATTTTGATTTTAAAAAACTTGGAAACAAAGTTGAAAGAATTAATTTTCGAGTTTACTAGTGGTCAGGCAATTTTATCTTAATGTGATGTAAGTGTAATTCCTTAAGAGTACATTTCAAGAAATAAGTTTCTAGTCCTTTATTTTTTTTAGTAGATATAGTACGAAACCTGTGCAGGTTAAAAAACTATTGAATAAAAACGACTAAACTAAATTATCACATATCGTGTTTAACTAACCTTCCTATCTCTAGAATATTTATGCAAAGTCAGTGTTTTGTACAAACAACAACATAAAAATAACTGCGTTAAAAATATATACATATAATATTAAAAATAGATTTATATAAGAAGAAGCTTTTGCTCATCTCTTAATTATTTCTAGGTAAACTTTCTTCTATCTAATCAGGTATCTTCTTCACTATCGTCTGGCCGTGATAATCATTGAGTGGCGGCAACGTCATTCTCGTCGTTGTTTTGAAAAGTGTCAATATGAATTGTTTTGCCCCCAGTCGCCCTAATTATACTTTCAGCCATATCGTGGTTGTACCGTGTACCCTTAAGATTTGTAATCACACTTGCGTTTTGATTACAGCCAGAAGGAACCAAATCTGCTGGTAATGCCATCTGAATATCTTCCACAATCCCGTCGTGCACCTCGAGAATTAACTTTAGGCGATGACTAGATCCATTTGGTGCCGTCATCTCGACGTGACGAGTGACGGTAAATTTGGGAGTCTTGCCATAAGTCCAGTCCCAGGAGCGAAAGTCACTGATCAGCTTATCGATGCCTGCAGACAGTGAAATTATTAGATAATCATCAAATCGTCTTTTGCGTCTCGAGACTTTTGATATTCTTAGATAAAATTGATGGAGTGTTTTTCAATTTAAGGTCGAGATTAGTTTTTATATAAGGGGGAAGTTTATACCTGGGAACCAGTCCTCTGAGGGATTTATCATTTGGAATCCCTTCTGTTTTTGAACTAGATTGTAACCTCCGTCTTCAACGACGAAAGATTTTGTCCGCAGATATTCCCAGCCTACGGCATTTAGCAATTTGTCGGTTCTGATGTGACTATTGACGTCTGTCAGGTTTTTCACTGTTGAACGAATCGATTGCGTTGCATTCGTCGTGATACCCGTCTAAAAATGATAAGGAAATTAAAATTATCCAATTGTAATAAAAAATTTCGTATATTAAAGTGTTTCGATAGGCAAATAGAAACCTTCTTTAAAAACAATTACCTTTTTCTTTTCGAGAGCCAAACTCAGAGCACGTTTGTTCACATCTACTAGTAAAGTGCAATGATGATAGGCATTCGGTCGTCCAAGTTTAGCCGCTGTTCCAGACACCTTTTTATTATGTTAAGGAAATTTGGAAACTAATTTCGTGCCATTGTTGAAAAGAATGAATCATAAATTATTACATTATATGGCCTGATTCGAGCCTATTAAGCAGATTATTTAAAATTTAAATTTACACGTTGCAATGCTATTTTTAAAATTCCAAGACAGAAATTGAAATACTCTTTTTAAAACCATTCAACCATTTGTCTTTATTCTATTTTTAATTTTCTTTATCTTTTTTTCTGTTGTTTCCAGAATCGAATTTGAAGGCTTTCAAAGTTGAAAACTAAAAAAATACTCGAGAGAATATTTTATTATGAACGCAATAAGCTAATATTTTAAATATTGGAATTATGTGAAAAAATTAAGAACTGCTGTAAATTCGTTAAGTTGAAAATATCAACTCAACATTATCTCAAAATTTAATTACTCTTTCAGTGATCAGTTGATTAGCTTTAAAGGATACTTTGAATTCATTTTGGACGACGATATCTTCTCTCTTATTAACAGTTGTCTTCAATCCCCATTCTCTAAAGATTGCTCTGGTGATTATGTCCAAGTTGTATCTCCTGTTATACCTCTCCCTCGGGGTGAAGAAAGACAAATTGAGATTTCCAGCATCATGATAAACAGTTCCACCTCCGCTATTCCTTCGCGCCAGAGCAATTCCATTATCTTCAACAGCCTGGACATTAGCCTCAATCCATGGATTCTGATGTCTTCCAATTACGACACAAGGATCATTCTTCCACAGCAGCAGAACATGATGATTTCGGAAATTATGATTTCTATAAAACCAATCTTCCAGGGCCAAATTCGTGTGGATGTCCGTTGACTGCGAAATGAAGACCGATTTTTTGATCGCCTCCTCTGGCACATCAGTAACTCCACTTTGAGTCGAAACTTGTCTGATGCTCTGAATTGCGTTCCCAAAAACAGCTCTGACAGCCACTCCTTTACAAATTGCAGACATTTTCAAAAAAAATTATACACTATCAGTCTTTTCACCTTGAATACCGAGTTCTCAGTTTTTAAACAAGAATACTCGCTTTGATTTAGCGTGATTAAGATAAATTTTTATTTCAATACGGGTATCAAGTCGTTCCAAATAAGAGAAACAGTTTTTGCTTCGTCTATGAATTTCTACGTCACTTTAGTGATAGAAATAGATCATCAGGAAGTCAGTCTTTTGACCTTGGGTACCAAGCTCCGAATATAAGATTAGAATACTTATTGGATGAAAACCAGGCATTAGCACCTATTGCATTAAAGAAAGTACCTTTTTATTTCAAAAAATGGTACCTAGGTGACCGAAATGGGCCAAGAAATAAATGTTTTGACCTTTAGTGCCGTGCTCCAATTTTGAGGTTAGGTTCCTAAGTCTTGATAAATCGTGATGTATACAGGTATCAGAACCTTCGGCTTGAACTCGCTGGATCTTATCCTATTTTAAAAATCTCTTTTCACTTTCTTTTACAGAGTCGGATGTCACTTTAGTGACAAAAATAGGACGAGAAGTCAGATTGGCTCGAGGTGATGGAGATGAGATAATCGTGGAGGGCAATCGTCTGATGCAGCCACTTCCAAGTTTGGTCCAGCGAGTTGATGCGGTACCTGATACCTAAACAGTCTCGGCAGTCCTTTTGCATTCCTCCGTGTGCTGACAGATTGAAAAACGAAAAGGAACTTCTCACGAAAAATTGGAGAGAAGAGCGCGGTTATGGACCGCGAATTCACGAACTGTCAATCACTGTTTGTCGAACAATATGATTCATTAATCGTGAGGGACTTTGTCGGCGGTTGGAGAAATCGCGAGGTTTACAGTAGCACTTTGAAAAACGGAGTGAATACCAAACATGTTCGGTTTTGGTGTTTTATCGGCGCGATTCGGAGACAGTGGGGGGACATTCTCCGGGAGGTTATCTGAGTTCGTAGCACAAAGTACAGCGATCTGCGCGTAGTTTCAACGCAATTCATTGCTCTGCGTTTATTTGTGGCCCACTAACACAAAAACAACAAAAATGCTTAATGTAGTCTCAGTATCGTACAAATTGAATTATTTGGTGATGCTTATTTTGCTGATGATTTTAGGTGAATTGAAATAGAGGATATGATAAAAGGGGAGTGGAGTTTTTATAATTATTGTCGACAAGGAGTCTTGAGGGACATTAAACCTTATTAATTGACGTTTGAGGGGGTCCAAAGTCCATTTGTGATGAATTTCTACATTACGCCATTGATGTCAGTCAGGGAGACAGCTAGCGCTTTTTCTATGGGGGCAACCCTTCACCATTGTATTTAGGGGGTATTTTTTATAGCAAAGTATTATTTATAAACAATTTATAATCATTAGTTATTTTATAATAGCTATTTTTACGATTTAGACGTTTTGATAAAATTAGATGTTTTTCAATGGATTTGAATTTGTTCGTTTTTAGTGGAGGGTCTCAACTTGGATTTAGTACGATAGTGGACGTTATTTATTTTTTTCAATTTTGAAATTTAAAATTGAAGAAGTTTTTATGAAAAATATATTTAAATAAAAAAGGTAAACTTAATATATAAAGCAAGTATGTAACACAAATAAATTTTAATTTGAAAAACACAATTATTAAAAAGATTGTATATTATTAAATAATACTTAATAATTTTTTAAGTAAGATTTTTAATAATATTTTAAATGTTTTTAAAAATAATATTTCTAATAATTTTTTTA
The DNA here is from genome assembly GCA_037177015.1 of Euceroptres primus. Classification (NCBI taxonomy): domain Eukaryota; kingdom Metazoa; phylum Arthropoda; class Insecta; order Hymenoptera; family Figitidae; genus Euceroptres; species Euceroptres primus. The sequence continues at coordinate 7,629 of JBAGKK010048909.1, forward strand.
AATAGTATTTTTTAATAATTTTTTAAAATAATATTTTAAAATAATTTTTAAAATATTTTTTAATAATTTTTTAAAATAATATTTTTTAATAATGTATTTTTAATTTTTAATCACAACAGACGTGCTTGGAAACACGTGGACACGCACTTGACAGAGTATCATCTGTTTTAACTTTTTTCCTAAAATGTAATGCGTATAATTTATGCCTCGTGATACAATTTGATGTCTTTAATTTACATTGGCAGATAGCTTATCTAGCAAAAATGAGAACTTAAACTTTTTATCACTGTCGAATGATTTTCACGAAATTTATTGCCTGCAACATTGTTTGATTCTATTGCAATAATTTCTAGGAAGAGAAATGTGAAAAATTTGCAATATGTGACGTGGAACGAAGAAACCAGCCTTACGACAGAAAAATCGATTGTCAGGTTTTTATTGATTCTGAATAATGAAGATTTCCCATATCAAATAAAAAAATCCCCATTGCTCCACGATCAAAATTGAATTTTCTGAAGCTCAAAGCTTTACAAGCGCCCTTTTTCTTCCTTCGTCTTCCTTTCGTTTGGATCCGCTTTTTCTCATAAACTAATTTTCGGTCGTAAGGCTGGTTTCTTCGTTCCACGTTACATATATAATTTATTTTGACATATTATAATTTCTTGAGAAATTTCATTGTACTGCTTAATGTAAAGAATAATAATGTATTGATCTATAAAATACTATATTTTTCAAAAATTATATACAAGAAAGAAATTTTTAATTTTTAATCTAATTATTAACTTCAATTAATTAAGTCGTTTTCCTTTAATTTTCGACGAAATGATCAAGTAGAAAATTAAAACAAAGGTGTTTGGCCTGAAGATATAATTTTTCTGCGAATTCGTAGATTTAGATTACCACCTCCTGATAAGAAATAATCATTTCTGCAACCAGTTTCGTATGCTTTAGGATTCTAGATTTAGGGTTAAAATTTATCGAATTGCGATGACACGAGTTTTGAACTCTAACATGTAATTTACGACGTTGAACTTTGTAAGAATAATTTTCTTACAATGTCTGGTTACTTCGTTATTTATAGAATTAAAAAGGTCAAAGCTTTTGTCAGTTTAATGTGAAACGTCTAGTATATAATTTTTAGTCTTTGTTTGGAAACAATTTTATAAATGAATTTAATCTTAACACATAGACGATACCTTAATCGTAAAAAATAGTGCTATAAATAAGAATTAAATAAGTAAATATGCAAAAAATAATAAAAGGTTCAAAGTATTTGAATTTAAATTCTCCCGACATTCGACACGCATGTGCATCACGATTTATGCGCAAAATCGCCACCATTTGCCGCTGTCAAAAGTTAAAAAACACTTTGAAATTTTACTCCAAAAAGAACGGTAAAAACAATGTGAATAATAGAGTGAAAGAATCGCTTTCTCTAATTTAAATTGATTTTCAAACAAGTTTACTTTCTACTGGAATAAAATTTCGTTAAAAAGCTCGAAACACAAATGTGAGTGCTCCGGCTTTATATAGATTCATTTTCGACTTTTTACTTAAAAATATTGAGCCAAAATGCTTCAAACTCTTCGAGAACGTTCGCAGAAGCGAAAAAAACTGCTGGCACAAACGGCAAGTGTTTTCAGAAACCACATCTTTATAATATTCGACTATAAATTTTTAGGTTAGGTTTTCAAAACCTGTTTGATTATATTATTGTCCTTTTTCCTTCTAGTTGGGAGTTGCAAGCGCCGTTGAACTTAGAAAAATTTTGGGAACCGATATTGACGAAGTAAATAGAAAGAAAGTGAAGTTATCATCGACAAAATCCGAGGAAGAAGTCCAAGGAACGAAGGATGATTCTATTCCCACGGACGAGATTGTTTACAAAGATTCCTCCACCTTTCTCAAAGTGAGTTATTCCCTGTAAATATTATTAGACTGGGAAATTAAAATATTGTAGAGTATTATGTTACAAGTATTTAAATCTGTTTAGGGTACACAATCGTCTAATCCACACAATGATTACTGCCAGCATTTTATTGACACGGGACAGAGGCCCCAGAATTTTATTAGGGACGTAGGCTTAGCAGACAGGTTTGAAGAGTATCCAAAGCTTCGGGAGTTGATTAAATTGAAAGACGATTTAATCGCGGAAACTGCAACTCCACCAATGTACCTGAAAACTGACCTTGCAACTTGTAATCTGAAGGATCTCAATTCCAAGTTTGATGTAATTCTTATCGAACCTCCGCTCGAGGAATATCAAAGGACTTGTGGTGCTACAAATGTCCAGCTTTGGAACTGGGATCAGGTTCGTGTAATTGGTCACTTGTCTGAAATAAAAATTTCTAAAATTAAGTCAAGACTATAATTATGTGCAAAATAATCATAATAGATAATGGAGCTGGATATTGGAGAGGTAGCAGCGAATCGCAGCTTCGTGTTTCTCTGGTGTGGCAGCAGCGATGGATTGGATATGGGTCGTTATTGCCTGCGCAAATGGGGCTTCAGACGTTGCGAGGATATTTGTTGGATTCGAACAAACATAAATAATCCAGGCCACAGTAAAAACTTGGACAGCAAGGCCGCTCTGCAAAGAACCAAGGAACACTGCCTGATGGGAATTAAAGGGACTGTGAGGAGATCCACTGACGGAGATTTTATTCACGCAAACGTCGATATCGACCTCATCATCTCCGAAGAACCCGAGTATGGATCCATTGAAAAACCTGTGGAAATATTCCATATTATCGAACACTTTTGTCTCGGCAGACGAAGGTAATATATTTAAAAATCTGCGCAAATTTTACTTGTTACAGAGAATTAAATTCTTTAAAGACCAATGTTTAAATTATGCCATTTTTTCAGACTTCATCTCTTTGGTCGCGATAGTACAATAAGACCCGGATGGTTAACAGTCGGACCATCCTTGACGAATACGAATTTTAATTCTGATATCTACACTAGTTACTTCAATAGTGGACAAATAACAACGGGATGTACGGAAAGGATCGAAGCCCTGCGACCAAAATCTCCTCCTCCGAAGGGCAAATCTTCAGGAAGAGGCAGAGGAGGTTTTAATCGCGGTAGAGGCAGAGGACGGTAACTAATAATAATTTAAAATGAATTTTATATTCTATTTTTAACAACCGGATTACGTATTAATCATTAGATAACTGTATTCTTTTTAACGAGTAATAAAGCGTGACCATTGCAGAACTTTAATTATTTGAATAAGCACTAAAAGTTTGAAAGACTTACCTCGAATTCATAAAAAATCGATCATAATAAAGGTGTTTCTTCAAATCAGAATCTAAAATTTCCATTTAATATGCTTAGTGGATAATAATAACCAAAAGCGTTATTAATTCTAAGCACTTTTATTAAAAACCTCAGGATATGATTGGATGGAAAATTGAAACACCATTTAATAATAATAGGCTTGGTGAAATGCAGGATCTCTAGACATGCCTGACTAAAAAAATAACTAAAAGAGGGAAAAAAATGCGCAAAGTGCAAAGGGAATCGCAATGAAGGGTTAAAGAAATCAAGTGTGACACTCGGAGTAAAATTGTGTGAAAAAATTCATAATTTTACATACTTGAAAAATATAATATATGTACAACCCAATTATAATACTGTACAATAATGTATTAAACCTAATTTTTGTTTGCAACAAAAGTATAAAATTCAAAGCTGGGAGAAGAGTTGGTGAGGATTGTGTTCTGCTAAAAAAAACGGGGGAAAAAACTTACAAAAAAGGGCTATCGTTAATAATCCAAATGAAAATAAACAATTTTCTAGCTCCTAATTGAAGTTCAAAAGAGCGACAAGGCAGTGTCGAAACAAGTTGAGCACTACTCGAGTAATTCTTAGCCAGAGTTTTAAAAAAAATTAGTGAGCGGATGACACCAACGTTATAATCGTTGAAAAAAGTCTTACAAACGGTCTAATTAATTAATGTCTATAAATTAATAAAGTCATAAAATTGACATTTCATCGTAGAGGAGGATGCGGGTATGCATGCGTAGCGGATGACAGGCAGGATGCGATGATCAATCGATCGAACAATTGATTGATAATCAAGCGGTGCGTTGCACTTGGGAGTTGATCGTCTGTGAGGAGTTTAGCTCTGATTGGACCACCATCAGTCAAGTCACAAAGTCACAAGTACGTCGACTCCCCTGTAAGCAGTCAAGCCGTTCATTTCGCAATTACATTGATTACGTGATCATGGAATCATTCATGTTACTTATCAAACTAATTTTTTCTTCAATATTTTTAAATCACTCGTTACGAAATATCAGCCTCGTCGACAACCTTGAAAATGATTGCAGTTATAATTTTACACCATTTTTTAACAAATAATTAATAACTTCTTGAGATTGCGGTTTAAATTTAATTTGATTAAAATAATTTTTTTGACTAAATAATTTTTTTCCTAACAGATTTATTGATAAGTTAGAAAATATATTTCTGTTCAAAGGAACATGTGCAAATGTTGCTGAAAAGAAAATATTTTTAAGCAAATTATAATAAGATTAATCAAAACGTAATTTGTTGAAATGCCTAATTCAAATGCAGTCTTTTAGTTGTAAAAGAAATAAGCCCAGAAAGTCAAAGAAACACAAATTTTCTAATTGGATCTTGAATAATACTGAAAAACATAAGAAATATTTCATGGATGATCAAAATATCCTTCCTATCAGTCATTTCTTTTCAACTGCACTGAAAGGACGATATGAATTTAATGAAAATGAGTGCGGAAAATTAAATTTAAAATTGGTCACCAATACACACAGCAGGGAGTTTCCAGTTAGTAATGAACACAAAAGTAGAAGCAGAAATTAAAAATAGTAAAGCAAGGACCAAAGCAAAAAGACAAATAAATTAATAAACGTATAACTAAGAACATTTTCCCTATCAAATAAAAAATAAATAAAATATTAAAAAATAAATAGAATGGATGAGTTGGAACTTTGGGCGAAGCAAGCCAACAGCCTTTTTTTGTACCAAAATTTTTATACGAAAAATCTTACAGAAAAATGATGCGAATATACTTTAATGATCACTATCCTGTACATCGAAAATTTGTATTTTACACAAGGTACAGTTAACGATAATTCTCTGAACTATAGGGAAAAAAATGAGGTATTACAGGAATCGTTAGCTTGTTAGTGCAAATTGACAAGTGTTACGTACTTTTTGTTTTATTTAGTTAATTAGAATGTCAATTCTTTTCAATTTCAGTGAAGATTCCTATTACGGTATTCTATTAGCTATATATTCACAAGTTATTTACAAAACAAAATTGTATAAATGTCCCCTCCCCGAAACATGTTAAGATGGTTCAAATATAAAAAAAAAAATATTAAAAGGAAACCAAACAAGGTGGCGATTCGTCCAAAAACGTTTACTTGAACCATCGATACAAAAAGTTTTTCTTTTTCAAATCCCTTTTTATTTTCGTGCGAAAAAATACTGTAAAAATAAGTTAATACGAATCTCCACTGATCATTTTAATCTTCAGTGATTATTTTGAGATTCGCTCTCTGCACAGATTCGAATTTCCTACGTTTCTTATTTTATGGTAAATTTTGATTTAACATTCATAACTTCGTGATACATTTATGCGCACATTATATAAAATGTAGGGAAGATATTTGTATTTATACGTCGTGAAATATTCTTATACAAATTGTATCGTAACATTTACTCTTCAGCAACTAATGTATTTTAATTCGTAACCGCAGGAGAATTTATTTATCTCTACCAACATTTAGGTACCCTACATAAAAAAAAGATATAATAGATCTTTCTGTAATAATTATTTGATTCAAGTGATCTCTGTTCCTCGTAAAGAAATTCACTTCACTCTATCTGAATAAAAAATCTCTCAAATTGAGCTTAGAGTACAGTTTTGTATTAAACGTTTGATTTGAACTCAATTCGTAGTTTGACAAATCTGAATTTTCAACTATATTTCCACTTTAAATTGTTCTTGAATTTTAAACGAAAGATTTCTACCTGAATTTTCCACTAATGGAAATTACCAATCTGCACTTGAAAGTTCATCAAATATTTTGTGCACAAAAGTTTTGAGGCGTAGAAGATATTTCGCGATTTGGAAATAATTTCTTTCCTTTTTCAAAATTAATGTTTATAACTTTAAAGAAATTTGAAACATTGTCAGTAACCGAAACAAGGTTGTAAAATCTAGATCAAATCGAATATCATTGGTAGCTCTAAGTATTGACTTACAATTTACTCTTTATGAAAATAGTCTTGTTTTCTTTACAGCATAATTTTCTCGTCAGTCCGTACTTTACATAAAATGTACTTTTGCTCTTAACGTAGACCCGCACTGAGGGTTTTTCGTTTCTCTAACTCGCCAAGATTAATTTATCCAAGATCGTTTGTATTTCATCTTAAAAGGAGGTTTGATAAAGACTTCGTAAGAAGATATATAAAAAGGCTTGAGAACAAACTCGATGAATCGAAGAGAACAAAATAAATTCAGAAAATCGCAATTAAAATTATTCAATCCTATTGGTGAACAATTGTAATTAGCATTTTCTGCAAGTTTTAATTATTTATATTTTCTGGTAAAGTTTAAATAAAAAATGTATCTCCAGATTCGCAATTCCGTTCAGATCAGTTCTTAATCGATTAGCAGAGCTTTTTTTGACAGTCTGCAAACTCACCAAGAATAACTCTTGATTCAAGAAAGCTCTCGCTTAATATATTTCTAATAATGTATCGACGATAAGAAGCTCTAAGGATAAAACGAATAGGCGGTTTTCCCAGCTCGAATCGATTGTCAGCTTAAAAAATAAAGTAACATCTGTGTAAGTCGCTATTATAAGCAGTTTTTTAATCTTTATCACAATGTCTCGTGTTCCTCAAACAATACTGGGAGAATTGCCGATACGTTTCATAAACGATGATCGTGATAGCCTGCAGAATTTGCTTTAAGCATTCAGAAGATTCAAAGACTACCAGAGAATTTCATAATGAAAATTAAACTTAATTTACAGTTGAATACAAATTTATTTTCTAAAAAGTTGCCTTAAAAATCCCATTAAAAAATTAGAATCTTGTACTGGAAAAATTTAGAATCATTTATTGTCTACAAAATATTTAGAATAATTTATTTTCTAAATAAAATTAGGATCAATTATAGTAAATAAATAATATTGATATTCGAGTTTAAGATTAAAGTAAAAATCTAGTAGGAAAAAATACAACTAGTATTTTATCACAAAAGCTTTCGTTGGATGAAAATTCTCTGGTGATATCACGCATGGCATCGTTGGATTTAACTATTCGAATTAAAATAGTCTACATAGCTATTGGTGTAAAAACAGGTGATTTCCGAGAATGGCGTGTCGATGGAATTTCGACCGGTAAAATTTGTAAATTGAAATGTTAATGACACCGAAGTTGAAAGATGAATGTGAGAGTGATGGGCGACGGGCTCACATAATATTAATCATCCCTCCATCCGACAGAAGACGGTACCGGCCCACACGTTGATCCACTGGAGGCGAACAGATACAGACACATTTGGTCAGTTACTTGAAATTCAGTTCAGCAGTTAAAAAAAACTACTATAGTGGTGAAAAACGAATTAAAATTGGCTCGGAAAAAATCAAAAAATCAGAAATTTATTTCGAAAATATCAGGGATTTATTTTTCAAAAGATCAGTTTCTTTAGAAAAGATCAGATGTTAATTTGTTCCAAGAGAATAAAAATGAGACCTCTACTATTTATTATAATTCAGGTAAAATTAATCAAGTCTGAAGCAGTGCATTTTATGAAATATTGAAGCTTGGATTGTTGCTGAAAGCTTCAATTTTTTAATTCAGGCGATGTTTTCAATTTTAAACTACATTTGGAGTGTCGAAGCGAAGAGCTTTAATTAGTTATAAAGCCTGAATTAATTCAAGGGGAAAATGTTTCGACTTATGTATCTAACAGCAAGAAAATGTTGAATAATTCAAATTGGTATACATCTAGTGTCTAGGAATCTGAGTTGACTTTCAAGCTTTTCATTAATTCAAGACTTTCAAATTAAAACGATCTTGGCATTCGAAATATTTTATTTTTCTTTTTTTCTTTCTTTATTTTTCTTCTTTTTTTCAAGAAAATCAACATTCAGATGTTTTTTTAAAACGACGAAATTACAAAATAAAGACCTTTTGCAAGTATAAAAAGTAATCAACGACCCAAGCACTAATCCTACGATTAAATAATTAACATCAGGAAGCAAGGAAGCTCAGAATGCTCTAAAAGTTCAAAAAAGAAAAATTTCGCATTGACTTTTGCTTCCTGATTGATGTCAAAAATAACTCAATTATAAGTCTACAAATGAAAATCACACGAATCTCCATTCTCGAACATGCTTAATGTTAAAAGATGAAAATCCTTGACAACAAAAAAAAATGGATGTAGAATGCATAGCACTATGAAAATCTAATCGCAAACGGTCGAATATGAATATCAACAATAAATAAAAAATAAAACTAAGGATAGATACTATGTCAAGAAGCGGGAGTAACAATTATTAGAAGACACTGAGAAAAATTCTAGTATATAATTACAATATATATGTATAATCTTATAATCAAAATATCAATTACAGAAGTACAGTTACACAATGTAGTATTATTACAATTAAAAATTACTGAAATAGTAATAGTAGTGGTGGTGGCGGTAGTGATATTGATAATAATGTGGTAGTGGTGTGGTGTAATAGTAGCAAGTAACAGTTACAGTGAGAAAAGTAGTTGTAGTGAGAGAAGTAGCAGTAACAGCAGCAATGATAACTTCTAGCGATGACAGTAATAACAATAACAATAATATTAAGTATAATAATATCACAAAATAATCATTATACGATAGAAACGTTATCGTAACTGCATTTGAATTCTGCCTAACGAATCAGCCACATGATTCATTTATTCGCAAATTATCAACATGCGATACAAAAAAAAAATTTTAAAAATAAAAAAAAATAAATAATTATAATCTTAAACACCGCAAGGCTTTCATTTTAGATTCTTCGTTTATAATTTTCTTTCCTCATAATCGCAATCGACTCTCAATTTATCTTAACAAGCACTAACAAATAAAATTCTTCTAAATAAGGGATTCTGCTCTCACGCCTAATCCCATTTAATAATAAGACATTAGAAACCCATGCAGTCTACTTCAGGCACAAAAAAAGAGGTAGTGAAAATGCTCGTAGCTCAACCACATATGAAAAATACTACTGAGAAGGCCAAGAGGCTAATCAAAAAGAGCATTAGAGTAATAGAAAAAAAATCGTGTACACTCTCATGTGATGAGAATGTAAAAATAAAAGAGAAAAAATATAAAAGAGAAAAAGAAACAATTGGCCACGCTTTGATCCAAGGTCAATCTTTGAACATTGAGGTCTTGCTCTTTCGAAATTTCTACGGGATATCATTAATATAAGTGATATCGATATATCAACAATTATTAGGAGCTACTTATTCACAGATATGATGTAAAAACTACAACAGTGCCAGCTTTGAGGATTTAGTCGACTGAAATTCTCAGTCTGCTTTCAAGTTTTTCAACAAAGTCGAATTATTAATCACATTAGCAAACCTTTCATTCCAATGAATCGTACCAGCAAGAGAATCGATTAAAAAATAAATAATAAATAATTATTTTAGCTTTTATAATCCCCATCTTGATGACCAATTTGCTGGTTGAAAAATAGAATTTTAATTGGCAAATTTAGTTAATATTCAATTCTACACGTACTTCGATTCGAATGATGACTTTGTCGATATGAATATAGTGACGACCCCGAAGCTGGCCAGCCTTAAACACTCAATTTAGATTTAGGTACTTGGAAAGTAGATGCTCATCATAACAATATGTGTTTCAAATCAAATCCCGAGTTGTGAGTTGATTAAAAGTTTTTGAAAGCAATTAAGAACTGCAGATATTTTTCAGAATTTGTTAGTAGTTTATTTAGTAAGCTTTTAATTTGAAAGCATCCAAATTCCACAAATTCCATCTAAAAACTTTTAAAGTTTGACAAAATTGAAAATGAACAATATCTACAGTTCATTTAGATAAAACCACGAAATTTCTAATAATTAATAGAAGTTCTCGATCGATGGTATGGCGTAAAATTATCGATAGACGATTCGCATGCAACTAATAAACTACCCAAGGCACTTGTAGACACTTGAGCTTCATTGTAGTTGGAATACACATTATTCTCGTTTCATGCTTTTAGTATTTTTTTTCCTTGGGAAACAACCATTAAATAGTCTCGTTCCTTTATTTCAGAATACACCAACTAACTTCAAATCCCAACACACCTCTCCAATTGTCTTAATCAACTCTAATGGCAAAAATTTCACTATCTATTGTATCGTAAAAAAATTTTCTCTAGTTCAATAACAAAAATTTATTGCCTATGTCGATGCACGAAAAAATGCATCGACGATAATTCTCGTTCTCAATCGATTCCCGCAAATTGCAAAGATTATTTCCAATTTCAATTCTGAAACAAGAGTATTTTTAAAAAATCGCGTTTCAAGTTTCAACTGCGGAAACGAGTGAGAACTATAAAAAAAGCTAGGATTTAAATATAAATTTATTTAGTTTTAAAATTATTTAAATTTGAATCTTAATTAATATACACATCTCTACCTTTCCGTTAAAAAAATGTAAATCACAATAAACGACCAGAACTTTGTTCAGCCAATTTTTTTGTTCGTTTTATACGAAAATTACCGAGATGAGAAAAAGTAAAGAAGTAAGTAAGTAAGTACCGAGAACAGCTAATTATGCATCGAAGGTGGCAGATCTTACAAATACCGAGGAACGTTTAACACTGGTGGTGTGCTTTGCCTGTTACTACTTCTACCCTTATCTCCACGTGAAAGTAATCCTTTAGCAGTTTCTCTGAGACTAGCTCTGTGGTGAGTATTGGTTTGTGTTTGGCTATTGCTGTGTGAAAGAGGATGATGATTTGCCATCAGAGATGTAGAAGACTCACCCGATTCCCAACCATCCTCGTCGTCCCCAGTGGTGTCACATTCGCTGCTGTCGGCGTCGCTTGACGAGCTCGGCGTGTCTTGGCCGCCCATACCTATTTGTACATTCTCTCCTGCTCTGGTCACTGTCGCTGGCACTGTAGATGGGATGTTCCCACCTACGCGGTGCATGAATAAAGTAACCTGGGAATTGAACCTCATCTTAGCTGAATTTCATTTCTCAATTTCAGAAATGGTTATCACTTTTAGGATTTTTATTCATTTCTTAGATTTTTAAATTGCTTTGTATAATAATTAAATCTGGATTCCAAGCGAACATCAAGGTTTCTATTTTGTTTTTAAATAGAGAAATACGGGCCTTTTTCCAAAAAAGTAGGGGACTTTTGGAGGAAGATGAAATGATATAAAATCCGAAATTGTGGAAAATTTTTTAGAGTATTCTGGAATAGTATAGGTGTTTACAGAATGTTATAGAATAATCCAGAATATTATGGGACAGTCTAGAAAATTGTGGATAATTTAAAAAATTTTTTTGAAGTCCTTTGTAAATTTTGCACGATTCTTCAAAACTGAAAGAATGTGAAAGACTCCGGAATATTCTTGAAAATCTACAAGACTCTAAAGAGATTTTCAAAGACTATCAATGACTCTAAAATATTCTAGAAGATTGTGAAAAAGTCCAATAGATTCTATGGAGGATTCTAAAGATTCTGGAAGTCTAGAAAATTCTAGAAATTTTCAACAGAAGATCCTGAAAGATTCTAGAATATTCCGAAAACGTCCAGGAAATTAGGGAGAATGCCTCAGATTCGGAATCATTCTGATACTAGATTCTAAAAGTTTTTAAAAAAATTGAAAAGATTCTAAAAAGTTGTACATGCCTCTATAAAATTCTAAAAAGTTTTTTGAAAAAGTGGACCGACTGCTTAGATTTTCCATATTCTTAGAATATGGAAAATCATTGATTTAAAAACCCGAAACTTATAGTTTTGAAAATAATTACTCACTTTGAAATTCGCCTGATAGAGCTTGTGATGTTTGTCCTTATGCGCGTCATCTAAGCCCCATTTGTCTATACTGACTAGGAGAGTAGGTGGCATAGGACCCAGACTCACTAAACTCCCGGTCCTCTGCTTTGTGTGAGAAGTCATCATCGGAAGCTCCATAGCCGTTCCATCACAACTCAATGCCCTCGTCGACCTCTCCACCGGAAGTTCTCCATTGTCATACTCTGATGCCAAATGATCTCGTACGAAAAAGGTGTTGATCCAAAAATGAAACATCTTTTCCTGTTTTTCGAAAAGAAAAAATATTTTAAAGACAAAATTTAATTAAGGATCCACTCAAAATAAGACCTATTTAATCTAAACCAATGAACCTACTTTTCTCTTCATTTTCGGCCTGTTGAAAAAATCCACCCGAATGTCACCAGTGACAGGAACACTGTGCTGCAAATGAATTACTAGACAGCTCATACCTTTCCGCATTTCGTACGTTTCCGAGGTAAATATTTTCTTATTGGCCTCCGTTATCACAAAATGCAAGTCTGAAATATCAAACAATTATGAAGTCATATCAAAATTGAAATCTATTATCTATCTATTACTCTTTAAATTGAAGATAAACTCACAGCCTTGACCTCCGTTAAAAATGGGAACAGGGTCCAGTTTGATTTGTCGTAATAATAATGTTACTGGCTGATAGTTAAGCCTCTCTTTTACTAGCATCGCATAATAGTCAACGTACCTTCTCTGCGAAGGTATTGTCACCCCTTTCCTGTAATTAGAATTATAAAAATAATTAAAACCAATCTCATAGGATTTCTTATGAACTTTGCTTTACATTTTGGAAAATTAACGTACCTATCTGTGGTTCTTTTCGTTCCATAATAGTTCAGGGCTTCCAACGAAGAGGGAAATTGTTGACTGTGGAGAAGATAGCAGCAAACCATTACTCCTGTTCGTCCTTTCCCCGCTTTACAGTGAACGACTGCGACATTATCCTTGTCCTCCGAAAGCCACTTGTGAACATCTTCGCAAAAAGGTTTTATCTGCTCTAACATTGGCGGATTGTGATCGTCGAACGCGTAAGTTGCCACTCTTTGCTTAAACTTTTTGCAGTCGTACGACCTCTCCGAGCAGCTGAAAAACAAAGTAGACTTTAGTATCTTTCTTTTTTTCCCTTCTATTAATAGTTTAAAATTATTCCAAGTGGAAATAAAAAAGGACTTACAGATTATAAATTTTATAATGGTCCTTGTGTTTGGACTCTAAAAATTTAACCACATCGTCAATATGGTTCCTATAGACTCCCTCGAGCTTTTCAGCGGGGAATCCCATTGCAATAAGATTATGCTGTATATCTGTGGGTGTGATTAAGGAAAATATAATTTTTTCGCTGAACAGTAAAATTATAAATTATGAATTTATAATTGACAAATATTGGGCAAGTAATAACGAAAGGATACATGTGAGATCAAGATCGAATCCATCTTCGGTGAAACGCTTTCGGCGTTTGCTGACTAGCCCCTTTATGGGGTTGGTCATTTTCATGTTGCTGATGGTGTTGGCCATGCTCGGTTGACTCTGCTTTACCTCGCTGGCCCCACTTCCGACCGAACCTGCTTCGGTGTCCTCCTCACCAACACCCTCTTCTCTTTCCTCCCTTTTTTCTTGGGGAGCCTTAGTCTGTTTCAAAATAAAACCAATCTTTTACCATTAACCAATAAAAGTTCTAAATTAATTTTTTTTTAAAGAGGACAAACCTGTGGCTTTCGAGCCGTGGTATTACACGAGCCCAATTCTGGTCCTCTTTGTTCCTCCAGACAAACATGGAGGGGTGTTACCGACGCCGAGATATGCTCTGAGATTTTGTTGTTAAGGCGACTACTCGTGGGTCTCCTGCAGGAAAAGCATATACCCATCAATTCGTAGAACATAGGTCCTTTTTGTTATCCATCTCGCGGTGTCCTTTAATCTCTATGTCTTCTCTCGCACGACGTCGATCGTTTAAAACCAGATTCTAACTTCACTACCACCACCAGAATTTTAGCGAAAAAGCCAAAACATTGGTTCACGATCACACAAAGGATAGTTTTTTCGTAAATCCAAATCACATTACACTGAACAAAACCTAATACAACACTAAGAATTCGTCATGGTTGTTTTATGATTTTTGGAAGAGCACATGTTCAAGGAAAGTCTTCACGTAATCTCTGCGTACTCTGAAAATAGTTTTTTCGTTTTCTAATTAGATTTTGGTCACCAATCACTTTGAAAAATTATTTTCAATTCTGATATGATGTATAGAAATTGAGGCAATTTGAAAAATGATTTTTGAGAGTGTGAAGAATTAGGTTAGGGAATGTTGAGGTAAGAAATGACATTGAATGATTAAATACTCGCATTTAGTAATTAAACAACTATAAATTGAATTTTAAATGATTGCACTTATGATTTAAAGTGACGTAGATATATTAAAGATATTAAAAGATGAATTGGAATAAAATGAAAATTTGATTATGCCCCAAAGAAATTTAAATATGGAAATCAAAGATTATAAAATATAAATAAATTAAATTCGTACCCAAACGTAATACTTTCGTAGCAAGGAAGTAAAAAATGTAGAACCTAGTTAGTTTGATACTGTTTGATAGGCATGAAAACCGCATTACCGCACTGATATGGTTTTTCGAATCTTGTTTTTACAAAATACAAAAAAAGTATATAATACAGAAATGAAGATAAAGTCATACATTTCCAAACCTAAATTTTCAAATCACTTGAAACTTTTAGATATTTCTGACTGTTCATGATTTCTTATAGCTTTCCAATTGCTCCAAAATTATACGTTATTTCGTTTTGAATTCGTTTGTGACTCCAAACCTAACCTAGACAAAACTCCAAACGATGATAAATATTAATGATCAATTGATATAACATTGAAATGCTCACCAGAAATTTAAAAAAGGTGCTAAATTTATAGAAAAGAATCCGTTTGCTGTTTAAATTAATGAAAAATTACTCTATGTACAATTATTAATACATATTGCAAAGATAAAGTAGGTCATTTACATAAGTTTTATACTACCACGAATATTTAAAAATAATTTCTTAAAAACTCGGATCTAACACTTCTTTTTAAAAACATAACAATTTTAATATCACGACCTTTAAATTCTCAATTTCAAAGCCAGTTAATCCTTGCCAGGAAAAGATGAGTGCTACATCTCAAAAGAATGGATTGCAAAACCTGAACTACACGAAAATCTGTTCATTAAGATCTACAAGTAACGCACACAAACTAAGAATAAAATACTTCACTATCATTAAAAAAATATTTACATCTATAAAATTAATCTTCACAATGAAAAGGATAAAAAGGTCTCGTCTTAAAACAAAGGAGAGCAAACTTGAACGGTGGGAGAATCTAATAACCCCAACACAATCGAAACTACCTCGAAAACCCGTTATCTCTTCTTCTTCAAGCATGCTCAATTGAAAACCCCTCAAGTATCTTTATAATCTCTCCCCAAACAAGCCTAATAGAATCCTCTATATCTTTATATCCTTACCAAAACATGATTGATCTCGGGAAACTTAATTGCAGACTCTCAACACTCAATGAAAAGTTAGGTTAGGTCTCCTCAACTCTAGCCGAAGAATCGTTTTCGCATTTTAATTCGTTTTTTAATCGTTCTTGGTATATCACATCACTGGGAAATTTTCAAGAGTCTTAATCGCTCAGGTCTCACGAGGAGGGCAGGTATCACTCTGGAAAAAAAGGTCCCGAACCATCGTGCTCCGAGCCATGTTGAGTCGCGACATCAGCGACACTCCCACTTTTTTACGATAATCGCCATCCCGGTTATCCTTGTAGAACTTCGAAACAATGCAATATCAGGAGAGATGATCCGCGAAAACCATCAACTTCGAAGATCGATGCTTGCCATTAACAGGATATCAGAAACCAGTATCTTGAGATCTTGTGAGGGCCGTGAAAGGGAAATCTCTCGTTAATTACAAGTTCACTACTATTCAAAGCATCTATCTCAGATAACTGCTGAGGCACAGACCGACGAATCTACACCGACACCAATTCACCATATGCAATATTTCATACCGCAACCGTAGATTTTTCTCAGTTTCGGTCACAAGAAAATCACGATCCTCCACCGACCCTGCGGCATCACTTTGTCGTGTCTTTGCAGGTTTACTTTACCTGATGGCGCTCGATGGCAAAGTCTGCAACTGCGCGTGTGCAAACGCTTTTCCATTTTGGAAAATTTGGATTTTCCGACTCGTATTTTGTTTATATTTGATTTTTGGCAAATTTCGAAAGTACCTTGAGAAAGTCTGTTGCAAAATGTGTGATATCAAGTGCTTTTTTTTGCGGGGAAACGGGAAAAACTTTCTTTCAGTGACGAGAAATTTGAATTTTGTGTTCCGGAAGCCATACAAAGAAAATGAGATTTGAATGGATTGGATTTCACCTTAGATATATATATCTTTGCTAAGCTTTTTGATACATATTTATTGTTTAACAATAGTATATAAACATTCTGCTTATGGAAAATTATTCTTGGAACCTATTTTTGAGGATATGTATAAAAACTTATTTTCAAAGTTTTAAAGTTTTTTTTTCCACTAGAAATTATGACTTGTTATTTATAATCAACGTATTGTTACGTTTTTCCAATTTTTTTAAATGTGCTTCTCTTTTAACTCGGGAATTATATAAGATATTATAAAAAACTTGATTATTCTACAGTTAAGATTTCCCGCCAAATTTTGCAGTTTTCTTAATTTGAAAATGATCTTTTTTACACAACGTTGGTGTCAAAATATTTTTACTATTTTACATTAGACAAACGAAAAGAAAAAATTAATTCAAATATTTATTATTTATTTATTCGCCAGGAATGTAGAGAATAAATACACAATATAAGGTTCAATAACAATCCGTATTGAACCTTAAATGTTAATTTGGTAAACTTTACTTACACTCCACATTTATATAAAGTGTAGATGTATTTACATACACATTTCTTGGTATATTTACAAACTCTTTTATTGCATTGTCGGTGCATAAATTTTTACTGATTGGTGTATTCTGTGCTAATCGTTAATTTGATTACTATTGTATTTTTAAAATTTATGCAATTCTACCAAAGATTGTTTTATTTGTCGTTTCTTATTCAATCCACAAAATTAAACTTTAAAATGATAGAGAGACGGTTTGTTATCTACATAAAGACAAAACATAAGATATGCACGGAGTATCAGATCATTATTTAATAATATCATGACCCAATAATTAAAGTCCTTGTTGCAAATAAATCGTAAATTTGTAGATTTACAAACGAATTTTTGGGAAATGGAAACTTAAGGAGAAATTATTTTACTCCAATTGTGAATCTAAATTTCAAAATTTTCTTGAAACAAAAAAAAAGCAACTGCTGTCTATATTACAAAAAATTTAGTCTCATTAACAGCTTTCTTTTTATTTTATATAAAAAAGAAAGTATTAAGACAATTATTGTCAATAATTATGAATGGGGTATAAAACAAAATCTAACGTAAACAAAAAAAGGTAATCAAGTATAAAAAGGATATCAGTATCATTACGAGGCAGATTCTTCTTAAACTCTTTCAATATTTCCGTCTACTTCTAAAGATAGGAATTAAGCTCTCTTCAAGAGAGCTAGAATGAATTTGTACAATGAAAAGCCTTAGTACTTTCCGTCTGACTTAAAATTCGGCATTAAATTTTAATATCAGTAACATTAATATTAATAGCGCTAATAATAAGAAAATCTTTCAGATTTGATACTTATTTCCTTTGATAAGCGTACCGCTTAGATGTAAGAAGATTTTACTAAAAAAAGACACGTATTGTTTCGATTCTTTGTAAATTTCCACTACAATTTGTACATTACGCGGTTTAAATGAGTCTCTCAGAAAAATTACGGACACTGACAAATAAATCACTTCCGATTTTAAAATACTCCAATGAGTTTTCTTCGCGGAAATAACGTGCCTTTTCATTCATTTCCCGTTTTCTTATAAAGCGAAAGACAAAAACGCCCCATAAAGTCTATATATAACTATTTTAGTTAACGATTCACTAGTCTAAATCCAGTTTTGCCATGGTCAGGCTGCCTGTGTGAAGTTTTGAAGTTTTCATTTTTTTTAAGGAAGTTAAAAGGTCGTCCATAGTTATGGGACGCACAGCATCGTGATATTCTTCGTCGTCTGTGTTCGCTCCTTGTGACGAATTCGTCTCCCTATAAAAATATAAACGATATTAGATACTGTAATTTTAATTATGGAAATTATGAAATAAATGAGAAATTATTTCTTACAAGGCGTGATTTCGTAGATAATCTCGAACTCGATAGACTGATGCATTTCTGCAAAGCTCTTGTAAATCGGATCCAGAAAATCCATCTGTCATTTTCGCTAGTTTCAGAGTGTCCACATCTTCTGCGATTGGCTCGTTATCCAGAATTAAGTGCAGAATTTTCTTTCGTTGATGCTCATCCTAAAAGTTTAAAATTTATAATTTTAATCTTCTAAAATGCAGACTTTCAATTTTTGTCCGAAATTTCTAGTTGATTATTATATCTAATTATTTTCTAAAATAAATACTAACCGGCAACCCAATGTGAAAAGTTGCAGGCATGCGTCTTAGGATCGCTCTATCTAAATCCTGCGGCCTGTTAGTGGCTCCCATGACAATAATAGTGCAAGAAGGATCCGTTATTAAACCATCCCACAAAGACATAAACTGCGCTTTCATCATCGCTGTTGCCTCGTGATCTTGGGAATTGCGAGCTCTAAGGAACGAATCTGCAATTAAAAAATAAAATTTATATTAAATCTCTCAAAAATCTGAAATAAAACATTGAGTTATGAAATAATTATACGTAATTAAATTTGAAATATAAAACTATTCACCTATTTCGTCAATGAAAATAATACATGGCTGAATTTTTACAGCCAGTGAAAAGACAGCAGACGTTAATTTCTGACTCTCTCCGTACCACTTATCGGTTAGAATGCTCACATCCAAATTTATGAATCGAGTTCTAGCTTCGCGGGCTGTTGCCTTTGCTATCATGGTTTTTCCACATCCTGGCGGTCCATGCAATAATACACCCTGTAATTAAGAAATTTCATTTAAAGCAAACCTTAAATCGTGTTTGTAACTGTTTAGAAATTCACTATTTTTTTTTTATTTCATCAGGTAGATTAAGAATTGGGTAAATAAAATCCAGGTTGAACTGTTTTTCATGTACCTTTGGTGCTTGAGTTAACTGTGAATCTTCAAAGAGTTCTTTTCTTTGGATTGGTAATATCACAGTTTCTTTGAATTCTTGAATAACGTTTTCGAGGCCTGCTATGCTTTGCCATGATACTTTGATATCATGAGGGTCGACCAAGTGACTAGCGATCATCATTTCATAGTCAGTTAGATGCTCACTATCTACTGACAGGACATTGTCAGTTTCCGCAAGTCTTCGCAACTGATCCTGTGCCTGTAAATTAGATTTTTAATTGTTAAAATTGACAGGAATCGATTTTTTTCAATAATTGACAAGTCTGAGTCAATTATTCTATTGATAACAATGACAAAAGATGAAGAACTACTCGGATTATAAATTACATTACATAGAAAATAAAAATCACCTAAACTTTAATTAGTTTCATTATGTAAAATATTTCAACGCAGGCGTTGAAAAATCGAAATGTTGTATCACTATTTCGGAGCACATATTCCATTCAATGTTTAGAAAATCTTCCAATTATAAATGTCATCTCGATAATTATGTTAAAAATAAAAGAAATGTTAAAATAACTACGTGGCACGTTAAACACAAAGCTTAGTATTAAAGCGTAAAACAAAAAGTGGGGTTAGGTTTCGCAATTCGTCAGACTTTACAGTTTTATCAACGATTAATGGAATATTTAGGTAATTCGAGATACCTTCTTTTTGGCCTGTTTTTTGGCTTGTGTGGTAGGATCCAACTGGTTCATAATCCATCTCATGCTAAAAAATCCAATTGCCGCAACAAAAGAGACTCTCGCAACGAGTAATATCACTTCATAACGCGACGCAAATCCTGGCCCATCTGCTAAATTCATCTTGACGCAGAATCTTTACCAATAATTATCAAATATTTTTAGGAACCAAACAAAGTTCATTCCTGCCTTTCAAAGAATTTTTCGTCAGATAACCTCCGAATCTTTTACAACTCTTTGATTTTGAGCAAGAGCTGAGAAAAATAGACCATTCGCGCATCTTCTTGCGCATCGTGCGTGCGCGCGCGTCTTTCGAGATTCGAGTTTCGACAGGTTTGTTTTCGCTCTCGAGACGCGGTAAAGTGACGGGTTTATAAATTCGAGAAAAAAAGAGTAGTTTTCTGTATTTGTATAAAGTGTTCTCGTCGTTTTCATGTTTTTTCGATTTCCTGATTTACTTCTGCGATTGGAAAAATTTGGCTTTGGTTCTGATGTGAAAAGCAGGATGGTTTCTGGTTGGAACCAGTGAGTCCTAACCTCAATTTTTAACAACAAATTTGACAATTTGGAATTTTTAGTTAAAAAAGTCAATCCTGTTTGGGTGCTTTCGTTAAATAATTATTAGAAATTAGTATGCATTGTATCTTTGCGCTTGGATTATTTCAAAGGAGTAATTATAATTGATTTCTCCTATTCAAAATAAAGAGCATTCTTTAATTTACGTTCTCAATTGTTTTAGATCG
>JBAGKK010048921.1:0-10159 GCA_037177015.1 Euceroptres primus
CAGAATCGTCAATATTAGGTGAATTGAGTTGAAACTCAACATTTCTCTTCACAATTAGCCATAGAATACGAATAAAAAATTACTTTTTAAATATCACCCCCATGATTCTATTTCATAGGGCCCCAAAAAAATCCCATAAGTGAAAAATTGTGTTTTGCGAGTTTTTGGCGCTAATTATGATTTTTTGGAGGTTCTTTTAGTATCAATAGTTTCTAACACATAAAATGCTACTTTCTACTGATAACTAGATGTTTACATAAAGTATTTAAACAACTTATTATTGTTTATAGCAATTTTCTCTTAGAATAGAGTTATAAATTTGCGGTTTTTTCCGAATTTTTCAATTTGTTTTCAACTCTTCAGTTAGAGCGAGGCAATAATCAACTAAAGTTAACAGAAATAATCGTTTAAACAATTTATTATTATTTATAAAAATATTCTCTCAGAATAATACTAGAAAGTTGCGTTTTTTCTGAAATTTACCACTTTTTGTCCACTTTTCCATTAGAGTCAGGTATGTAATAATTAATTCAAGTGAAGACGTGAGAATGACAACTCGTTAAAGAACATTTGAAATTGGCCCCTAAGTAATAGTTTAAATAACATAATTTAGGAGCCAACTTCAAATAGTCTTTACCGAGTTGTCATTCACATGTCTTAAAGTTAACAAACCTAACTGTTTAAACAATTTATTATTATTTTTAAAAATATTTTCTTTGAATAATGCTAGAAAGTTGCGGTTTTTTTCTAAAAGTTTCAACTTTTTGTCCACTTTTCACTTAGAATGAGATAATAATTAATGCAATTTATCAAAAATAAGTATTATTGTTTACAACTATCTTCTTTTATATTAATACTAGATAGTTGCTATTTTTTCTGAAATTTTCCACTTTTTGTCCACTTTTCACTTAGTGAGGTAATAATTAATGCAAGTTAACAAACATAATTGATTGAAAATCAATGATTATAGCAAGGTTCATTTCGTTTTTTTTTGGGTTACTATAATTGTTTAAACAATTTATTATTATTTATAACAATATTCTCTGAGAATAATGCTAGAAAGTTGCGGTTTTTTAAAAATTTTCCACTTTTTGTCCACTTTTCAATTTAAGTGAGGTAATAATTATTTCAAGTTAACAAAAATATTTATTTAACAAATTTATTATTATTTTTAATAATATTTTCTTTGAATCATGCTAGAAAGTTGCGGTTTTTTCTGAAATGTTCAACTTTTTGTCCACATTTCGCTTAGAGTGAGTTAATAATTAATGCAATTTAACAAACATAATTGTTGAAACTAATTATAATTACTCATAGCAATCTTCTCCTATAGTAATGCTACATAGTTGCGGTTTTTTCTAAAATGTTTAAATTTTTGTCTACTTTTCACTTAGTGAGGTAATAATTAATGGAAGTTAACAAACATGCTTATTTAAGCAATTGATTATTGCCTATAACTATCTTCTCTTAGAGAAATGCTAGAAAGTTGCGCTTTTCTCTGAAATCATCAGTTTTGCATTGACATTTTAGTTATGAACAAATAATAAATGAACATAAAAAAGGATAATTTTTTAAATAATATTCTATTTTTTCAAAGTGAAGTATTTTTACTCTTTTGTTAATGTTTTTAAGATAATAATTTGAACAAAAAGGCTATCTTACAGTAAAGATAAAAACAAATGATGGAATGATTAGGAGTAGGTGGAAGGAGTGGGTGTGTAAATGATTTGTAAAAATTTTGTTTTGAATTACAACACGAAATTTATTGAAAAGCGTAAAAGAAAAATTTGAAATTGCACACAATTTACTATCAGTCCCCCTCCCCTCGTCCCCCTCATACCCTGGTGAAAACATGTCATCGATCACTTTGAAAAAAATAGAATACTATTTAAAAAATGATTCGTATTGATGTTCATTTATTATTTACTTATAACTAAAAAGTCAAAGACAAAGTGGACAAAAGTGGAAAATTTTATAAAAAGCTGCAAAGTTCTAGCCTTATTCTAAGAGAAAATTATTATAAATAACAATAAATGGTTTAAACAACTATTTCTGTTAAATTTAATTGATTATTACCTTGTTCCAACTAAAAAGTTGAAAAAGTTGAAAAATTCGGGAAAAAACGTTACTTTCTAACTCTATCCTAAGAGAAAATTGCAATAAACAATAATAAATTGTTCAAATAATTTATGTAAACATCTAATTATCAGTTGTATTAAGAAAAATTCTCGTAATTATAATAAATAATTATTTCGAATTGCACAAGAATGTATATAAATTGTATAAATTTTGATTGAGGGTAAGATAAAAATTTATAACATATATTTTCTAAATACCAGTTTATTTTCTTCGAATTCCAAAGACTGGCTTATATTTCACAAAACATTTACATGAATTTATACAATTTATATACATTCTTGTGTAATTTCTAATAATTATTTATTTCAATGACGAGAATTGTTTTTAATACTTGTTTTGAATTGCGTACAAACTGGGACCGATGAGCTTGCTGTCCCGACGCAAGCGTAAAGAAAAAGACGCCAACATAGGGATCACTGATTAGAAACAATTTCTACTAAAAAAAAAAACACAAAAAGATCATAATTAGCGCCAAAAACTCGCAAAACCCAATTTTTCACTTGTGGGGTTTTTTAAAAGTAATTTTTGATTCGTATTCTATGTCTAATTTTGAAGAGAAATGTTGAGTTTCAACTCGATTCACCTAATATTGACGATTCTAAATAAAATTTACAAAAGCATCTTTTGTCTTATGGGAAATACGTGTTAAACTTCATGGGGCTTGCGGAACCTCTAAATATGATTTTTCCCAAAAAAACGCATTTATTTTTTTGTGGATTCGAACAAATTTGGGTGGTGAGAGCATGAAAATTCAAAAAACATATGGACCACCCTAATTTAGAGTCGTTGGCTTTCGACAATAAGCTATCAGAATAGCTATTATTATTCGAGGTAGACTCAATTATTTTAAGCTACTTTTGTGCAGCGCTAATGAGGCTAACAAAAGTGGATAATAAAGCCTCGACTTCTTCCCTCCCTTTCTTCGTTTTCGAAATTGTCTTCATATTTCACTCTTTATGTTTTGTTCTTCTATTTGACTTTGTACTTCTCTCCTTTCTTCAAGCCTGTTTGCACATCATTTGAATCCACTTCGTCACCTCATACCATTCCAGAAATGAGTATTCATTTTTTAACAATTTTAGATATTTTTATATTTAAGTAGATATGTAATTTTAAATTTGTAACGTAATATTTTAGATATTTTTTTATTCAAGTAGATGTGTAATTTTAAATTTGTAATGTAAAAAATATGTAATGTTAATTTTTAATTGTATTTTAGAAAAAATGTGTAAAGAATGAACTAAACGAACTGTTCAATTTAGCAACGTCCGTTTATGCAAAAATGTATTTCCCTCCCTTAAAAATCATCCAATTAAAACCAGAACTTTTTTAATTTCCCTTCTCAGCATCAGTTGACTAAATATTAAATTATGCACCCGAGTATTTTATTATCCGGCTCGATTATCACATTTGACTTTGTCGAACAGAAAATTTACAAAAAAAGTTTGTTGTTGCTCTTATTTGCAATCTAGATGTAATATTTATAATAAAATCGTTTCCATCTGTTAATTACCTTCGTTTCCTGCATCATATAATTAACCCTATTAAAGAAAGATTTACGGAATCCGGTTGCATGACATCTGCATGTGAACTTTTTGTCTCGATTTCCAACCCGGATTTGAGCTACCTGAAGTGCAGGAGAGAATACATCGAGAAACCTGATCTTGATAATAAGTTTTAATATCGCCTTGGGGTGTAAAATGTTTTCACGAACTACCTTTCTGATCGTTAATAATTTAGCGATGGTTATGACGTCCAGTGAGAGAGAAAGCGCATCTTTTGACCGATCAACATTAATCTACATAAAAAGGACTTTATTAATTTAAAAAAATCAGTAAAACATTATTTTACAAGCTGTTAAATTTAAATTAAATAAATTAAACTTCAAAACTATTGAATTTTAAAACATTAAACTTCCCATTCTTTCGAAACTAAAATCTCAGGAAAGATTTTTCTTTAAAGAAATTCTTTAAAGAATGAATAATTTTCAAGTTTATGGAAAATCTATTTCAAGAAAGAAACGAGTTAAATTTAACCAAAATGAAAATATACGAAATAAAAAAGAAATGTGTAATTGTAAAATTAGAGCACCTTGACTTGGTGATGTGATTAACAGGAAAAATGACAAACTTTCCCCTATACCCCCTCCCTGAACTCACTTCTCGAGTTAATCACGTCAGGCAGCCAACCCTCTGATTAAAACAACCCATCATCCCCCTTTCTTATTATTATTATTAGACAAGGATGAAGTGTATAATATATAGTTATAGAATGTGGATGTAAAGCACCGTTATATCAATATAACTATATATATGAGCATCTTCCTAATCGCCAGAACTTTCGAGGTTATTAAATGGCTGATGAGTCAAGTCGGAAAATGAATCTTGTTTCGGACCGCGCCTTAATTAAATTTCCTATGGTTATCCATTGCATGGATGTATCGCTCATATTCACGAGAGCAGGTCTGAACTTTTTGGATATTGATCCCATGTATATTAGGGTGGTCAAAAATAATTTTTTTTATAGAAGAACGCGATCCCCCATTTTATTTAAACAATAATTAAAAGATTGAAAGGAATTAAAAACTTCTACCTGTTTTACTGACATGAGGCCTAGGAGCCATTAATATACTTGTATTAAATTTAATATACATGTGTATTAATTTTAATGTACGTAACTGAAAAAAACTTCAAATTCATGTGTATTAAAATTAATACAGAAAATTTTAACAGGGTAAGGAAAGCTCATTTTTCGCAAAACTGGTAAAGATTGTTATTAACTTTTTGTTAATTACAGGCTAGTCACTTCTTAACGTATGTTCAACGAATAATTTCCACCAAATAACCTTTAATTTTGACCTCCTTAACCCCTTTATATTGTGCCGGAAAATGCCCCAAAAAATGAAATATAGCAGTTTTATGTAAAATTCATGCTAAAAATAGAAATTTTTGAATTTTTTCGAAATGAATTATTTTTATTCGGTAAGTGATAAAATTTCAAGTATTTTCGAATTAATTTTAAATTTTCTAAATAATTTCTATTTGTTAAAATAATTGTATTTTCTCTATAAATTTTGATAAGTTAGTATTTTTTGGGACTAATGACACAGAAAGTGAATGCTAAGAATAATATTTTTCGCTTTAAGACATTTTTGAATTTTTAACAATCAGTAATTGTTTAAACAATTGTAAAATATTTCAAATAAAAAATATTACTTCTAACACTCATTAAGTGTGTCACTAATTTCAGAAAATACTAACTTTACATGTTTTTTTGCGGAAAAAATAAAATTGTTTAAACAATTGAAAAGTGTCTTAAACAAATAATATTGCTCCCAATATTCATTCAATATCTTATTTATTCCAAAAAACAATAATTTTGTATGATTTTTTGTGAAAAAAATTTGAACAAATGGAAATTGTGTAATCAATTGAAAAATGTCTAAAACAAAAAATATTATTCTCAACATTCACTTGGTATTTATTAATCGAAAAAATACTAACTTATCATGATTCATAGGGAAAATACAATTGTTTAAGCAAACAGCAATTGCTTAAACAATTTAAAATTAATTAGAAAATGCTTGGAATTTTTTCACTTATCGAATAAAAATAATTCACGTTGAAAAAATCCCAAGATTCGCATTTTTAGCATAAATTTTACATAAAACTGCTATATTCCATGGGGCATTTTCCGGGAACAATATTAAGGGGTTTGGGTGGGGTGTAAAAATTATTTGGTGGAAATTATTCGTTGAACATTCATTAAAATGTGACTAAACTTTAATTTGCAAAAAGTTAATAACAAGTAGTTATCTTTGCCATTTTTGCGAAAACTGAGCTTTCCTTATATGTAAAATCCCACGTTAATTTCAAAGGCCCGGGGCACGAGTTAATATTGAACAAAAAATAAAAAATACGCAATTTCTTTTTTCGAAAACCACACAAAATGGGGGATAATATATAAAAAAAGTTTTTTTTAGATCAGAATGGTTAGCTTTTGAATACATTTAATTTGTAATTGAATGATTTTGAATTTGATACTTTAAAATTAAATGCTTAAGTTTATAAAAAGTAAAGAGAGAAAAGAAAGGATTACTTTTAATCAAATACTTAAAAAGGATGTTCGACAATATAACAACTTTTAGATCTTGTAATTCCCTCATTGAAAATGGGAGCAAAAATCAATTTTACATCTCTTTGCTTCGTCGATGATTGACGATCGAATTCCAAGAGGTAATCTATCGGTTAGTTGGCGATCGAGTTAATGAAGCTAGCAGGTATACATAACGTGAGATCGTAAATTGAGAAGCTTGTAATGCAGGAATATCGACTTGAAGCAATTCAGACGCGGCATACGCAACGAAGTTATTACGTAAGATCGATGTAACGCGTTCTAGAATTAAGGGAAGCGAGAAACAGGCAGAAATTACAGGGAAAGAAGAAAGAGGAAGAGGAAAAAAAATAAAAAAGTTAAAAATAAAATAATGAGTTCACGCGAAGCTCGAGCCAGTCTTTCTCAATTACGAAAGGGGGTAGAAATCTGCTCCACCGACAGTAATTGTTGTTTGAGATAATGATGCTCGCGCTTCATATATAAAAGTTACAACACTGTAAAATGTAAGATGAACTTTCTTATTACATTTTCATTATTCCCTACAATGTCACTTTTTTCCATAAAAAGATTGCGACCTACATTTCAACTTTACAGATGATTTTCAGTGCGGAGAATTCTGGAAATAAGCACACAATTGGTTGTAAAAAAGAAGTGTTGTACATATTTGTTGAATATTTTAAAAAGTACGATTCGTGGGCAGCGGTGCATGTTTCTTAAATATGCAACAGTTCTAATGAGATACTCGGATCCAATTAGCGCATTTTCCGCGAGCAACAAACTTGGAGCATCTACTATTTCGCGTTTCGAGAACCGTCAACCCAAAATTCGCATATTTCGCAAAAATCTACTACTTGCATGTATATCTAAGAAAAGGCGAGCAGACACTCTAGTGGGTGAACCGGGTTAACGAGAAATGAATCCGGAACAACTCTCGAACGCCGAAAAGTGCAGCAGACGAATTTGCCCAATTAACAGACTCAAGCGAAAGAACCTTAAGTTCGTTTTGCCTGCCTCACGTAATGAGAATCCACGTTATATGTACCTTCTTCTATTTTTACATTTTTTCCAAAATTCTCGGAAAATGAGAAACTCCGTTT
Source organism: Euceroptres primus (assembly GCA_037177015.1). Classification (NCBI taxonomy): domain Eukaryota; kingdom Metazoa; phylum Arthropoda; class Insecta; order Hymenoptera; family Figitidae; genus Euceroptres; species Euceroptres primus. Next base: position 7,353 of record JBAGKK010048921.1, read on the forward strand.
TTTTAATAGTGACTTTTTAAAGAAACAACTTAAGTACCCAATATTGGGTACTTTAAGTAAAATTGTGCATAATGAACTATGGAACGGTGCAAAAAATTATGCATACACAATAAATATGTGTAAATCTGTATTGTAAAAAAACCACTTTGTCGATTCTAGTTTCCGAAATATTTGCGTTTTCATAACTGAGGGCAGAAATTGACGATTTTCAATTTTCATAGTTCAATCTTTGCTTAATCGAATGGAACGAGGAATATGTCTCAAAAGCGAAGGGAAGTGAAAGAAATTTAACAAAACTTGCAATTTACGAAAGTTAGGTTGGGTCAGTTCTTTCCAGCCCTATCTGACATGTGGAAAATCCCTGACTAAAGTTTGACGCCAAGTGAACTAATCGATGGGTGGCGATGCTGCGCTTCTCTCCGGCAAATGCATTACGTTATAAAGGAAAATAATTAATAATTTTAAAAAATATATTTTGTTGACACTAAAGGGCCTTCGGATTTTTATAACTTATTCACAGATCATTATATTTAATGCACAAAACCTGTTAAAATTTTTCAAGGTATAGAGAAATTTCATAAATATGTAAGATACAGTTCTAAAGCAGATTGCATTGTTTTTAATTAAATTATTGAAATAAATTGAAAATAAATTACTAAAATAATTCATAAAAATTCTTTTAATATATAATTAATCTTCTAAATATAAAATCAATTCTTAAAAAGGTAAGAATAGAAAAATAAATGTAAAATAAGGCGAATACATTAATTAATTAATGATGATAAATTCTGGTGTGTAAAAATAAATATGAAAATAAATATTAGGGCGGGTCGAAAACAGCGAATTTTGACCAATCGAATCCCGACTATGAAAAAAAGTTTTATTTTCTAATTAGGATGAGTGTGCAATTTTTTTTTTGCCAATATTGTAGGAAACCGCCACGAGCTTGACATTTTTTATGTTTGAAATTTTTACTTTTTCTTCTATGAGTACAAAAATTATGGTGAATTTTTTTACGTAGAGATTTTGGCGATAATAATAAAAATAAAAAATGAACAAAAATTAATTTTGACCAAGTTATGATTTTTTTGAAATTCGCAAAAATAAGCTTTTTTAAATCGCTGAACGAAACTTTTATTTCAAAAACTTTTTAAATTTTTAAATGAAATGTCGTTAGCTTGAAGTGGAGAATCTAGCCATTATTTTTAAAAAAATTAGAAAATAATTTTTAGCTTTTTTTCAATTGCTTAAAAAACTCTAAAATCCCAAAATTTAATGATTAAAAGCAGAGCAAATTTTTTTTAGGTCACAATGAAAATAATAGGTTGATTCTTTACTTACAGCTAATGAAAATTCATTTAAAAAAACTACAAAAAGGTTCGAAATAAAAGTTTTATTCAGCGACTTAAAAAAATTTAATTTTTTGCGAAATTTCAAAAAATCATAACTTTGTCAAAATTAATTTTTGTCCATTTTTTAGTTTTTATTATTAATTATCGCCACAATCTCTACATAAAAAAAGTCCACTATAGTTTTTTCACTCACAGAAGAAAACGTAAAAAATTTCAAAAATTAAACATTTCAAGCTCGTGGTGATTATAATATTGACAATAATAAAAAAATTGTACACTCATCCTGATTATAAAAGGAAAATTTTTTTTAGTGTTAGGATTTAATTGGTTAAAATTCGCTATTTTCGGCCCGTCCTAATATTTATGTTCATATTTATTATTACACACCAGAATTTATCATCATTAATTTATTCGCCTTATTTTACGGGAAGACTGAAAAATCCCGAAAAATAAAATTCCCGACTAAAAAAATATTCTAAATAAAAAATTCCAGAAATTGGAAAATTATCGAAAATACAAAATTTCCAGCATTGGAACATTCCCGACGGCTTATAATATTACAGAAATTAAAAATTCCCGCTAAGAGAAAATTCCCAACATTATAAAATATTCGACGCTGTAAAATTGCCTACACAAGAGAATTCCCGAATTTAAACAAATAATTAATTGGTGTAATAATAAATGAATAAAATTAATAAATATTTATTCATTTATTTAATTTATTATTTATTTATTATTACAACAATTTATTAATTGTTTAAATTCGGGAATTTTAAAATTTCGGGAATATTCTTGTGTCGGCAATTTTACAGTGACGGATATTTTACAATGTCGGGAATTTTCTATTATCGGGAATTTTTAATTTCTGTAAAATTATAAATTGTCGGCATTGGAATTTTGTAATTTTCACAATTTTCTAATTTCGGGAATTTTCTATTTCGAATATTTTTTCAGTTGGGAATTTTATAGTGGCGAGAATTTTTTTTCTGGATTTTTCAGTCGTCCTTATATCTTACATTCATTTTTTTGGTCTTATCTTTTTAAGAATTGACTTCATAATTAGGGTATTATTTATATATTAAACGAATTTGTTATGCAATATTTTAGACATTTGTTCCAAATTTATTGCAATAATTTAATTAAAAACAATGCAGTCTGCTTTAGAACAGTATCTTACATATTTATGAAATTTATCTATTCCTTGGAAAATTTTAACAGGTTTTGTACATTCAAAATAATGATTATATATCTGGAAATAAGTTATAAAAATTTGAAGGCCCTTAATTGCCAACAAAATATATTTTTAAAAAAAAATTATTATTAATTTTCACATATAACTCAATGTATTAAATCTCCTTATTAAAAGCACCTATTTCATACACAGAAATATCCATAAGATGACGTGGAAACATCCTGACGGTCTCACGTACAATCAGATAGATCACGTTCTAATAG
>JBAGKK010048932.1:0-10158 GCA_037177015.1 Euceroptres primus
TGTCTGCATTAGTATACTGGAAGAAATATTGACAACGTAAAATTATCGCAGCAAAATTGACCCTTCAGATTGAAAGCTTCTCAGTTTCGATGATTTGGCGTTTGATATTTCACTGGTTTCACTCAAAACATTACACTGGATTCTAATCCCTTGTTCTCTTCGATTATTTAAGAATTGTGTTTTTCAGATTCAAAATGTTTGTTTTATATTGTATTATTAAGTTTATTAGTTAATTTAAAACCGAAGTGTTTTTTGTTCCTTTTACAAAATATTTAAACTTACTTGAGGAAGCAAGACACAAATGTTATTATGTTAGCAAGCACCCAAAGTTACGGATAGATCTTCGTTACTGTTCGTCTACTTGTTAACCATGCTCGAGTCGGCGATACAAACCTAGGTATAATTAATTCAACCCGTTGAACCGTATATCGCAAAGAAAGAGGAAATTGCTCCGAGACTTAGTTGACTGCAACAACAAACTTCGGCACCTGTTTGCATAGTTATACATGCATTACCCAGAAATACAAGTAGTCACATATTTTCACTGGATTGGTAACAAAAAGAGTTCAGCATTCGACCTAAATTTGGCAATGAAAAGATACATGTTAAGTTATAAAGAATTATAATGAAGATTAGAAACACAAATAGTTATTTTGGAAGTTAAATATTTAATAATTTTTAAATAAACAATACGATTTGGTTTATTTTCAGCTTGACCGGCTGGAGTGCAAATCTTTACCTATGTAATGCAAGTCAATTTAGAATTGTATACAAGATTGTCTGAAACATGTTCTCCTCGCAAAGGGAACCACTTTTGTGCGTGAACATGAAACTTGATTAAATTTCCTTTGACGTAAAATTAAGTCGCTTGCTAGGTAAGAGTTTTAATTAATCTGCATTGGAAAAGAAAATCTGAAGCACGTTTAATACCCTACCAACAGCTCCAAGGGTAAAAATTAAAAGACCATTTGAGGAATTTAAGTGGAAAGATTTGGAGCAAAAGTCATTAGTAAGAAACGATAAATGCAGTACTTCTGGTAAAAAGTCATGATTAAAGTTCTTTCCGTGATAAGCGTTTTCTAACAATTTATAATCATAGAGTTTCAGAATCCATGTTGTAAAAGAAATTGTACTATTTAATTATGTGCTTTTTTATTTTTGGAAAAGCTTAAAAAATAAATTAAAACTCTTTTTGAATGGAAGACAATCTTTGAACAAAATAGTAGAATAACTCTTTATAATCCCTCAAGTCGAAGCATAAAAGGAAGGAGAAGCATAAATTGTTCTTTTTATTTTAATAGAATCCTTTTTCATATTTTCTTTTAGGTTAGACAATCCTCTGCAGATGTAGTGGATACGTGTAGTATCAAATAAGCTTGATGTTTTCCATTTTACTCAAGTTCCGACGTCGAGAGCGGTTCAAAAAAGTAGTTTGTGGTTCTCTTAAAAAGTCCTCGGATAATTATACTCGCAAATTTCCAAGAGGCAAAAAACGAGATCATGCAGGAGTAGAACAAACGTGAATCACAAATGCAGCTACGTAGGCGAATGATGCGCACAGAGAATAATTTTATAGTTGATTGTGTGGTAATCGCGCAGACCCTGTAATCTCCAAGTCTTCTCGAAGTTAAATTATTCGCTTTGTAATGGGCTCGATTCCGTTCGCTCTCTTAATTAAGAGAAACCCACGTTAATTCTTGGCCCTCTAAACTAGACTGCCATTTTGGAAAAGGTGAAATTTCAGTTTACTTCTCATTCCTCTCTGGTATGGTCCACTTTTTATAATAATTTAAAAAATTGTGATTGCGCCCTTTCTTTTAAAACTATTTTTAGTGTTTAATTGATTATTAAGATTATAATGATCAAATAAATGTGAAAGATAGTAAGGAATTTAGTTGAAAGAATTTGAATAACTATTGTACTAACCAGCGACCAGATTTTTAAACAAATTTTCCAATTTTATAAATAATAAACTAACCATCTTTTTCAGCTTTCACGTTCTCTAAGAAAAATGTGCCTTATTTCTACAATTTTCAACATTTCTGGGCGGAGTTTTGTTAGTGCGAAAGCTACATTTACGTACATTGAAGCTGTGTACAATAGGGTAGTCAAAAAATGTACTGGAAAATTTTTTTTTCGAATTTTCATGTATAGGGTAAGTATCTCAATTACTGCGGGTGTACGTATTGATGCGATTTCTTTTCCTAATTAGAATAAACTAAGTATTTAACTTTTGCTATAGGATCCAGTCAATTCTTATTTAATTGTACAAATTTTTTGGAGCCAGAAAACTTATTTATACTTAGTTTATTCTAATTAGGAAAAGAAATCGCAGTAATACGTACACCCGCAGTAATTGGCATACTTACCTTTTCGCACCAAAATTTGATCAAAACCACCAAAAAATAAATTCGTTAAAAAAAATTATATTTAGAGGTTCCGCAAGCCTCATGAAGTTTAACACGTATTTCCCATAAGGAAAAAAGAGCTTTTTGTAAATTTTGATTTGATTTGTTTGTTTATTACTGATAACCCAACAGTTACAAATAACCAATAACAGGGTTATATCATACAAAAGTATTGCTAATTACAATATGTACTATTTTAACACTAATTTAGTAATAACTTTTAAGTAATTTTTGGATTTTATTCAGAATCGTCAATATTACCTCAATCGAGCTGAAACTCACCATTTCTCTTCACAATTAGCCATAGAACACGAGTCAAATATTATTTTTAAAATATCACCCCAATAAGTCTGGTTTATAGGGTCACAAAGAAACCCCATAAGTGAAAAATTGTGTTTTGCGAGTTTTTGGTGCTAATTATGATTTTATGTGGTTTTTTGATTACAAATTGTTTCTAATACATAAAGTATTACTTTATATTGATAATTGGATGCTTAAATAAATTTTTTAAACAATTTATTATTGTTTTTAGTAATTTTCTCTTAGAATAAAGTTGGAAAGTCACGGATTTTTCCGATTTTTTCAACATTTTTTTAACTTTTCAGTTATAGCGAGGCAACAATCAATTGAAGTTAATAGAAATAATTTTTTAAACAATGTATTATAATTCATAACAATACTCTCTTAGAATATTGCAAGAAAGTTGCGGTTTTTCTATAATTTTCCACTTTTTGTCCACTTTTCAATTAGAGAGGAGTAATAATTAATTTCAATTAACAAACCTAATTGTTTAAACAATGTATTATTATTTTTAATAATATTCTCTTTGTATAATGTTAGAGTGTTGCGGTTTTTTCTAAAATTTACAACTTTTTGCCCACTTTTCACTTAGAGTGAGGTAAGAATTATATCAAGCTAACAAACAGAATTGTTTAAATAAATTATTATTGTTTATAACCATCTTCTACTATATTAATGTTAGATCGTTGTAGTTTTTTCTGAAATTTTTAACTTTTTGACTACTTTTCACTTAGTGAGGTAATAATTAATGCCAGTTAACAAACACAATTATTTGAACAATTGTCTAACAATTGTTGTATTATTAATAATAATATTATTATTTGTCTTAACAATTAAACAAACAAAATTATTTAAACAATTGTCTATAACTATCTTCTCTTACAGTAATGTTAGAAAGCTACGCTTTTTTCTCAAATTTAAAGTTTCACTTTGACTTTCTAGTTATGAACAAATAATAAATGAACATCAACAAAAATCATTTTTTAAATAGTATAATATTTTTTTTCAAACTAAGTATTTTTACTCTTTTGCTAATGCTTTAAAAATATGAATTATAAAAACAAGTTAAACAATTTAGTTAGTTTAAACAGTTAATTATTATTTTAATAATATTCTCTTTGAATAATGCTAGAACGTTGCGGTTTTTTCTGAAATATTCAGCTTCTCGTCCACTTTTCGCTTAGAGGGAGTTAATAGTTAATGAATTTTAACAAAAATAATTGCTTAAACAAATTATTATTATTTATAACTATCTTCTCATATAGTAATGCTGGAAAATTGCGGTTTTTTTTAAATGTTCAACTTTTTGTCCACTTTTCACTGAGTGAGGTAATAATGAATGCCAGTTAACAAACATAATTTTTTGAACAATTGATTATTGTCTATAACCATATTCTCTTAGAGTAATGCTAGGAAGTTGCGCTTTTTTCTGAAACCTTCAGTTTTAATTTGACTTTTTAGTTATGAACAAATAATAAATAAAAATCAACAAGAATCATTTTTTAAATAGTATAATATTTTTTCAAAGTGAAGTATTTTTACTCTTTTGCTAATGTTTCAAGAATATTAATTTTAACATAAAGGCTACCTTACAGTAGACATAAAAACAAATAATGGAATAATTAGAAGTAGGTGGGAGCAGTGGGTCTCTAAACGACTTGTAAAAATTTTGTTTTGAATTACAATACGAAGTTTATTGCGAACCGTAAAAGATAAATTTAAAATTGTACACATTTTACTATCAGCCCCTCCCCCTCTCGTACCCTGGAGAAAACATGTTGTCATCGATGATAATATACATATATAGAGATCAAAAAGGTCTCAATTACATAATTAATTGAATATAAAATTGTTATAATCACATAATTAATTGATTGTAACATAATATTATTAAAAATAATAATAAATTGTTTAAGCAATTATGTTTGTTAACTGAAATTTTAATTTGAATAATTTGAAATAATTATTACCTCACTCTAATTGAAAAGTGGGCAAAAGGTGAAAAATTTTAGAACACACCGAGTTTTTCTAGCATTATTCTAAGAGAATATTTTTGTATATAGTAATAAATTGTTTAAACAATTATTTTCGTTAACTTCAATTAATTATTATCTCTCTCTGTAATTGAAAAGTGGACAATGGAGGAAAATTTTAGAAAAACCCGCAACTTCCTATTATTATTCTAAGAGAATATTGTTATAAATAATAATAAATTGTTTAAATAATTATTTCCGTTAACTTTGATTGATTATTGCCTCGCTCTAACTGTAAAGTTGAAAAAATGTTGAAAAATTCGGAATACACCGTGACTTTCTAACTCTAGTCTAAGAGAAAATTGCTAAAGCAATAATAAATTGTTTAAACAATTTATTAAAACATCTAATTATAAGAAGAAAGTAATATTTTATGTATTAGAAACAATTTGTAATAAAAAAACCGCCAAAAATCATAATTAGCGCCAAAAACTCGCAAAACATTCACATTCACTTATTAGTGACGATTCTGAATAAAATTTACAAAATCGTCTTTTTTTTTATGGGAAATACGTGTTAAACTTCATGGGGCTTGCAGAACCTCTATATATCATTTTTTGCAAGAAAAACGCATTCATTTGTTTGCAGATTCGAAAAAATTTGGGGCCGATGTGCATGAAAATTTGAAAAAAAATTTGGAACATCCTAGTGTACAACTTTTTTTCAGACCATTTTTACAAGAGGGAGAAACGAAAAATCGAAATTCCAAAAAATGCTATAAGTCTGCCAATTTTTAATTTTTTTAAACTTTTATTATTGGTAATTATTGTTCATTAAGTGAATAAATGTCTCTAAATTGCGCATTATTCCGTTTTTTAGTTCACTGTCAATCCACTCATGAATGTCGCCTTTCTTTTTTACGGGATTTACCCTTGTACCCCCTTAATAATTATAAATTGTCAAAATAAATACGTACTACTAAATTGAGTTGTATTTGAAAAAAACACAGTGAAATTGAATCGCTTATTCGCCAGATTTCCTAGAACGATTGGTGCTTATCATCTGAAACGTATAACAATGGATCGAATGCCTAAGGCGCAATTCTTTTAATGGTAAGCTGAGATATGAGACAGTTTACCTCATGTTAAGTACTTCTGCATATCTATAGGCATGTAAATTTTATACTATGAGTACACGTTCAGAAAAAGGATCAACAAAAACAAATAAAATCCTGTGAAATTATACAAATACATAACAGGGACGCACGAGTGCGTGAGCCCGAACAAGTGTAATGAAACACGTGCCACTTGTTCACAGGGGATTTATCATTTATGCAACAAGTTAATTAAAAGTATCACAAAATAATTAAATTAAAATAAATAAAAGTATTAACAATTCAACAATCTTGTTTAGATCCGAAATATTTTTTTGTAGGGAAGAGAGACTTATTTATGTAGGGGAAAGTGGTCCATAGATGTTTATGGTGTACAGAGAATCATTTGAAATTATTTAATACAATTATTCAGTGAAATGCAGTTTAGTCATTAGTAGTCTATGTATTTAGGGTTTATACGTATTTAAATCAAGTTTTAATTAAATCCTTCTTCTTTTAAAAACATCCGAACGAAAATGTGATTTGGAGGTTTTTTTGGGTTTTGGATGTGGTTGAGGCTACGAGCAGTTCGTCAAAAAATCACGATATCAAAAATTAATGGTTTCAAAATTAAGTGAAACAATTGAAAAATATAGTTTAAAGCTTTTAGAGTATATATAAAAATACAGAATACCGTCAGTTCTTTTTTAACACTCTTTTTGATAAATATAAAATTCGATGACTCCCTGTTCACCACTTCGTAGCAGACGACATGCATTTTTGTAAAATACAAGTTAATAATTTTTTTTGATGCCCTTAACAAACAATACTTATTAATTTATCTCACTATTTATTTAAATTGCTTAGCAAACAATACTCTCTTCTTTATTTTAATTGCACAAATGGTTATACGTCAAATTGAAGCTTGAAAAAATCCGACTCCCTGGGGCCCACTCTCGCGTATGTATGTATGTATTTCGGACTGCTATAAATCTTTATTAATCTTTCCATATTTTTTATAATTTTTTTTCCTGAATTCGGTTTCATACTGGCTGCAATCGTGGCTACTCTTCGCTTTATTTAACCCCCGTCTACGGCTTGAGTTTAAACAGCATTTTACAAAGTCAGCATTCGACTTTGATTCGTCTCATTCCACATTCCAACCATGACTACAGATTCTGATTCTACAAAACGTGTGTGCTCGTAGCACAGCAGGCGAATCGTGGAATTCAAATAAACCAAATCGATTTTGTTCTCGCGACTCTGTCGGAAGTCTTAGATTAGGAATATGTGACCTAAAAATTACGGTTCTTTAATTTTTATAATTCAACGTGACTTGAATCAGGGAAAATGCAACTTCCATTCAGTAGGAAATATGATTAACGAGTATTTTATGACTTCAGAGTTATTACTATTAAAATTTTGTAAATTTAAGAATTTGCATTGTGGATTTAGTATCATTTTGGGTATAACTTCCTTGAGAATGTTCACAATTATCTATTTATATACGATTAAAGTGCAAGTATTTTTTTTTTGTTTATCCACGATCTCTTGGCCTATTCTGAAGAAATCGATATTTTCGAGTACGCTCTATTTAAAGCCGTCGTATTCGGTACGTCAAAAATTAATCTACTCTTGCATAGGGTTGACGCGCACATGGTGGAACGTGAAAAATCGCATAAGTGCTAGAGTACCCACCTAGGGGATGATGACCGCGAGTGGGTAGAAGCGGGAAAAGGGGCAGCAGAGTACACCAAACTCAATTCCCACACCCATATTTCTAGCCAGCGCCGAACTGGAAGATACATCTAGATAAATGCGGCGAAACGTGCCAGCTTTTCGAAGCTAAAATTTTGTCTATCCCAGCTCAACGCGACCTCGTAAGCTGGGACAATTCTTCCCTCGGCAAAGCTCCAAGATTTAACGTCAACGCCCCTTCGACGTTTGACGAAAGGACAGATCCAAAAGCTTTCAGAAATATAGAATTTTTTCTCAATATTCAGAACAAATACTTTTTATTATATAAAAAGCTTCGTTCGGTTAGAAACCAAGCTTGCTTTTAATTAAGAGAGAGTATTGGAATCAAGAAGCATTAAATGTAATGATCTATTTTGATATTTTTAAAATTATTGTCTTAAATTTTATTTAAGATAGAAAATTGAAATTGTGATTGCAAAAAGCTCCACCGCGGACAAAAAAAACGATCTTCGAAATTCGTTTGCTCCACTGGCGGAATTTATTTGTATGCCCAAAAAAAGAAAATACACCAAATTTTAGCCAAATTGGTTAATATTTACCCACCAAACATGGGCCTTGGAATTTCCCATGGGATTTACATAGGAGAAATCATGCAAAAAAAAATCTGCATAACTTTTTCAATTTTGATTCGAATCATTCTATCTCCGAGGAAAAAAATTGCATGGGATGATTAAAATATCTTCATAGTCAAACACTCAAAATTTTGGACCATCACAAAATGGTGGCCATCTAAATGGGCCCAAAAATTCTATTTTTCAAAGTTATTAACAAAAGGTGACCAAAAATTGTGGAAAAATTTAATAATTTATTCTCAAGCGAATGCAAGATCTCAAAATCCAAAATTTTGAAAAACACAAAATGGCGGCTAATTCAAAACTCAAAAAATACCTTTTCCCTACAGTTTTAAACGTAATACTTTTAAACTTCGGGAAAACAAACTGTTTGGTTTCAGAAATTACTTGATAATTTTAAAAATAATATTTGAATGTTCATGGTGAATTATAAATTTTAAAAATCTAAAATTTTGAAAAAATACAAAATGGTGGCAAATTCAAAATTAAAAAAATAGCTCATTTTTATAGTTTTCAACGAAATACTTTGAAACTTCGTAAAAATAAACTGTTTGGCTTCAGAAACTACTTGATAATTTTAATAATCTAAAATATTGAAAAAAAACACAATGGTGGCCAATTCAAAATTTAAAAAAAAAGCTTATTACTACAGTTTTCAACGAAATAGTTTTAAACTTTATCAGAAGAAGGAATGTTGGTTCAGAAACTATAACATAATTCGAGAAAACAAAAATTTTGACGTAGTACAACAAACTGATTACAAAAAATGAAAAAGAGAAACAGAATCTCCTTGTTTTTCAACCCTAGCGAAAGTTTCGGATAGAGATTTTATCCGAATGAATCCAAACCAATACGAAATCTGTATCCGAGGCATTCCGAGCTATTTCGAGGCCAATCTGAAGCAAATTTTTAATCCGAATCAATCCAAATCCACTGAAAATCAATCCGAACTTTTAATCAAAATGAATCCGAAACAGGTTTTTAAACCGAATCAATTTGAAATTCCAAACCGAATGAATCCGAGGGTAATCCGGAAACAAATTTTGAATCCGAATAAATGCAAAATTTCAATCCGAATGAACTTGAAGCTAATCCGAAGAAACTTTTTACTCGGATTGAAAACTTGTTTCGGATTGAAAATTGGTAACGGATTCATTCGGATTAAAAGTTTGGATGTATTTTTAATAGGTACGGATTGATTTGGATTGAAAACTTGCTTCGAATTGGCTTTGGAATAGCTCGGATAAAGATTTCGAATTGACTCGGAATAGGTCGGATTCATTCTGATAGGATTTCTACAGAAACTTTCGCCAGGGAAGATAGTCGGAAAAGTGCTTCCGATATGATAATGTTCGGGAGTTGTTGGGATAATGTTCCCATTATTCGGCAAGATGCAAGTTGAATAAAATCATACCGAAATAATATTATTATTATTAATAATAATATTCAAGACACTGCATAAATAATATTTTTTCATTTAGTTGCAAGTTGTATATTTCATTAAACGGATGCCGTTCAAAAATATGAAAATAAATCTCTTCCTTACTTTCTCGAATTATCTTATAGGTTCTGAATCAACTTTTTTTTTTCTTTTAATAAAGTTTAAAAGTATTTCATTGAAAACTGTAGTAATAAGCTTTTTTTTTAATTTCGAATTGACCGCCATTTTTGATCTTTTCGATATTTTTATTTTTCAAAATAATCAAGTAATTTCTGAAGCCAAACACTTTGTTTTTACAAAGTTTTAAAGTATTTCGTTGAAGAATATAAAAATGACCTTTTTTAATTTTAAATTGCCCGTTATTTTGCATTTTTTTAAAGTTTGGATTTTTAAATTTATCAAGTAATTTCTGAAGCCAAAATTTTGTTTTTCTGAAGTTTAAAAGTATTACGTTGAAAACTGTGGGAAAAGGGTATTTTTTGATTTTAGAATTAGCCACTATTTTGTATTTTTCCAAAATTTTGGATTCCGAGACCTTGCATTCGCTTGAGAATAAATTATTAAATTTTTCTACAATTTTTGGTCACCCTTTGTTAATAACTTTAAGAAATAG
>JBAGKK010048943.1:0-10157 GCA_037177015.1 Euceroptres primus
TCCCCATAGTTGTAATCATGTTTCTCCTGTTGAACCTTGAATTATCCTTAATCAAGTTAAATTAACTATTAAAATTAGCAATTCACAGTGAACATTAGTTCTAAACCAAGCCGCTGTGTGGCGTATTAGGTGCAACACCTTCTGACAAGAGAAATTACGAGAAAGAATAGAGGAGGAGGAGGAGGAGGAGGATAATGTAATTTAATCAAATGCTCAACGTGTTGGATTTCAAAATTCGAAAATTCAATATAGCGGACCACAGTATAAAAATTTACGATAGGTAGCGGCTCGATAAAAAAATATTTTTTTGAAATTATGACTGCCAAATAGGATTACCCCAATATCTTTTATACACCAATTTGAATTTTCAAATTACGAGTGCGGATTCGTAGCCAGCGACCTCGAAAACCCCCGAGTACCAATTTTCATCGAAATCGAAGAACTTTTTTTTCTCCGCGCTTCTGGCAAAGACCGCAAAATTTTTCTTACTGCTCAAGGGTTCAATGCTTTTCAAGTTTCTCTCTGGATTATGAAAGGAAGAAAACTGAATTATCTTATCAAAACTTCTACTCTCTAAATCTGAATCAATCAAAATTTTCACTGAATGACATCAATGAAAATTTTGACTGATTCAGATTTAGAGAGTAAACTCACATCGTTTCTAGCAAAACATTCTTGAATCTTTCGACAGCTGTCAAGAAACGAGTTTCGATTTTCAAATAACTTCGTCAAAAAAAGTGTTTTGTCGAAAAGGAAAGGAACATGTATCATATTTCCCAGTAAAAAACATATTTTAGTTTCAAAAAATTCCAGGGCTTACGCAGATAAAAAATCATTCAAATCATTCCCTACAATTGGAGTACACAGATTACATTATTATCAAATATGTAACTCACTTTTATGCACAACATTTATAGTATCGTGACTCAAAGCCTGAAAATATGATGAATTTGAAAGGCGGAGCAGTTGTTCTCTTTATTGCATACTTTTCACTCTGCAGAAATGTTTACGTCTGCAGGATTATCAGTTTACGGCCTCCATTATCTGCCTCTGCAATATAGAGAGAGCTTCGTCATTCTCGTTCGTCAATCACAAAACGACCGAAAACAAGGCCGAGAAAAGCGAATAGAGATCTTTTTTCTTAAAAAGAAAGAAAAATGAACAATAAAGGAAATAAGAATAAGAAAAAATTATAAAGCAAGAGCAATGAACGATTAAGTATCGCGTGTGGCGAATTGAAAGGCCTCTCGAACATAGAGTGAATTATTACGTTCGCGCTACCGCTTGAAAGGGTGCTAATGGTAGAAGCTGGAATTCTTCAGATATTCAAGATCCTCCTATTTACTTGAAAAGGTAGGGAATTTTCAAAAGAACTTGGATCTGATATGGCGATTTCGAGGAAAATCTACGATGGGCTTTCAAAGAACTCATGAGGCACCGTAAAATTATAAAATGGAGCTCACGTTTCCTCGTGCTACCTAAATTTTCAAACTATCTCTGCTACCTAAAACATAGCGTGTACCTTCTGACTTCTTGCGAATTTATAAATTTTCTTTCGTTGCTGCAAATTTTACACAATCATATTTTATCTTTTAAAAAAACTGTTTTAAAAATAAATTCAAATTTAGCATTGTCGGTCAACCTCATTAAGTTTAATGCAAATAATTCATATTTTTTATGCTTTTTTCGAAAATTATACAAAAGACTAAACTTCTCTGTCTATAATGAACCCAAGAAAGCATTAATTTTTTAAAGTAGATATGAAGAAGGAACGGAAAATTTCAATGCGTTCTTAAATTATTAACAATTTCCAAAATAATGAACATTTTCTTACATTCTGGAAAGATAATTTCACATAGAATGGTGATAACTTTTAAAAAATGCTCATATTATGGCCTTAAATATTAGAGTAACTCTAACAAGCACTTTTTTTCTTTTAAAAAGAGTATCGATTTTTAAAAAAATCAAATTTAGCTGCCAGTCAGTTTTCCAGTGATTTCGATTTACAGTGCAAACTAAAATTACAGGAAGGATCTAATTTGATTTCTAAATCGTAATTCTTAGAAATTCATTGACTCTCAATAAGAAGGAAAGTAAACTATTGAAGAGAGTATAAAAAGTCTTATGTGAATCTTGAAAACGAAAGAAAGCAATTCCACGCCGATAAGTGTAGGATAAGAAGAAGCAAGGAAGCGAATGCAATTTAAATCGACGTTCTCGCAAAGCAGCAAAATAAATTCTTGTGTCTCAATATATTCAAAAACTTTTGTTAAAAAAATATTCATGTCAGAGAAAAAAGTTGTGTTTTTTAACCGGATTCTAGTGTTAAATTATGTATCTGAAATTGTATGGAAATGCTGGTTTTTGGACTTCTAACTTTGAAAATGTATGAAATCCTTATTTTAGAAACTATAAGGTTCAATTTTATCTGGAAATATATTTCTATGACTGGAGAGTGTTTCTAAAATTAAAACAGAATAAAAGTGCCAATATGATAGACATTATTACTATTTGCGATTACAGCTCAGTTGTCATAGGTTTGTAGTATTTTCGGGTCTCTGAAACTTCAATATCGATTTGACTTCCCCTGAAGCTATTTAGTTCTTGTACTTAATATACACGTAGGTTATTCTGAAGTCACTGCAAATACATCGGTTAAATCTGAAATTAAACTATGTATATTTTATGACCAACAAAAAATTGTACTATCAATTATTCTTGATATGAACCAAATATGAAACATTTATTTATAACTGTAACTGTATCTTTTCCAGTAGATGGTATTTCAGACTTTATAGGTAAGCGTGTTAGAATTTTTAGAGTAAGAAACATATATTTTTTCGACATAGGGATATTCTGTTATATATTTTTTCTTTTTAAAGTAACCCAATATCCTAATGATGTCTAATGCACGAGATTATTTACCGAAATCTATAGATTTTTTGTGCTCTTTTATGTTTCAGCATTTGCGTCACCGTAGTGGTACTTAATGTTCATTTCCGTTCGCCACAAACTCATAAAATGGCACCCTGGGTGAAAAGAGTTTTTATACACATTTTGCCTCGGCTGTTAGTAATGCGGAGGCCTCAATACAAATTCGATACGAATCGGTAAGTTTAATACTCTCAAATATAGCGAAACTGGAAATTCGACATTGCAATATCACATTATTAAACACAGCTTATTATTAATTTACACAATCACAAACACTAAGAAAATCTTTTCTGTAAAAATGTATTTTACAAATGAACAAGTAATCATAGAAATAATATACAATATACAGGGTACAGTATTCAATATACAATATATACCATATCATATGCAATGTATAATATTATACACTATATGATATACACTTAGTGATGCAAACTTTCATGAAAAAAAATGTTTGTTGGAAATTTTCATGAAAATCTCCTAAAATTTTCATGAAAATTTTCAACATAAGAAATCTTGCATTTCAGATTGCTTTCTCTGTTTAGTGTCAAAAAGAAATTGTATGTGAAGCAATTACTAAAGATGAAGTGGTGAAACAGTGTATTTTTGAAATATATCAAGATATTGTACATTTCACGCGAGAAGTTGTTCAAAATAGTCTTAAAAAGCTGCAAAAAATTTCCGACTTTTAATAATAAACTTTGCGATTGGAGATTAATTTTTATATAGTAACTGTAGCATTTTTTTAATTAGATTTTTTCTTTTAGAAAAAGTATAATTATTTCCAACTGCTATAATAGTTCTGTTATCGAAAATAATACACCAGAAAAATTCAGAACGAATTTTGATTAAAATTCAAAAATATCGTATTTAGAATAATAGAATTCTTGAAAAAATTGACTTTAAAATCCATGTGATAGATTCTTCAAAATACTTTAGAAAATGTATTTTAAAAAAGTCACCAGTTACTTATTGATTTTGGAAACAGAAGAAACGTTTTGAAGTTCCACATCAAAATTCAGATTTGAATTTTATACAATTTTTGTTTTATCTGGATATGAAAATGCATTTAAAAGAAATATTAAGATACTATATCAACAGGATATCAATGAGCCAAAAATTTACCGGTGCCACCCTTTAAATTATTTATCGTCGAAATTATGTTCCAAAAATGTAAGTTTAAAAAAACTTATATTTTGATATATTATTTCAGGACATTTTCAGTCACTCTTATTGTTGAAAATTTGTAATACTTTATATTTAATATCATGAAATTTAAGAAATTTCTCACAACATCCATAAGATTAAGATTTAAAACTCCTTCGTAAATAAAATATAAATTTTAATGAAATTTTGCATGGTGAAAATTTTCACGAATAGCTGTTCGAAAATTTCAGAATTTTAAAAATGAAATGAAAATTTCAATTGAAAATTTTTACATATACACTATACATTATACTCTACACACTATACACTGTACATTATACACTACTCACTACGCACTATACAGTATTAGGGTGGTCCAAATTATATAGTGAGAGATCGACTTTCGAATTTTTGTCATGCCATTCCCTAAAATCTTCAATGGACCTGAAAAAATGATTCCCTGAAAATTTGAGCAATATCGGTTAATAATAATAACTCGCCGCACATCCCCTAAAGTTTCCCATGTAATTAACATTGCGAAAAGCAATGTTAATTTTTGAAAATGCGCGAATAAGCTGTGAAAATGTATATTAAAGTCAAATAAGAAGTCTAATTCTTCATTAGAAACTGTTTAAAGAATGCGAATTAAACTTAGTTTCATAATTTTCACCCTGATAGAACTCTTTTATTCACCCCCGAAAACCACACGGAGAAAAATGGATAGTCAAACTTTGAGTGTCAAAATTTAGATGGTCAGTTTAACCTTCCAGGTAGTGTCATGTTCAATCCATAATTTTTTCTCCATAGTTAGAGAGATGCTCATTTTATTTTCAGCTTAACCATCCGCACAGAATCAGACTTACTGTCAGGGATAGTCAAATCGACACTCTGTTCGACTTAAATATTCTTGGATTTCAAGTTGCCACTTTGCGATAATCGAGTTTCAACTTCGGGATCGTTAACTTGACACTCTGGGTTAGTGAAGCTAACCATCAAATTTTGACACCCCAGGATAGTAAACTTGATACTCTGGAATAGTGAACCTAACTATCAAATTTTGACATTCTGCGAAGGGTACGCCACACCATCTAGAGGGCTGTCCCATAGTTAAAACTCAAATATAGTCAGTTTGACACTCTAGATGTTCAAGCTGATCATTCATTTTTCTCCGAGCACCCCATGAGTACAAAAATAAGAGTTTTGCTATATTTAGAAGTTTATTGATTTTTTTGCTTCTCTTCCTGCTATATAATAAATAACTGATATTCCATACATTTTAATTAATTTTTAAAATAGTTTTTAATTGCTTAAACAATTGCTTCCTCATAAAGGAAGCTTTATAATTATGAAAATGTTCGAATCTCATTTTTTGTCTTGACAATTTGACCCCAAAAATCCGAAAATGAAGTTTTTAAAAATAAGCGTGTGAGTGTGTGTGTCCACAATACCTTTTTAATCATATCTTGCAAACGATTTGAGCTAGGGCCATGAAATTTGGAGGAATTATAGTTTCATATATAGTGTCAAAAATTTATTAAGTTTTGAACCGGATCAGATTAGAAGAAATATTTTTTTTATTTTATATTTTTCTCAAAAATCGTTTTAGATGTTATTTTTGCCCCAAGTTTGCTTATAGTCAAGAAAATTTTTTTTCTGTATTTAGTTGATAAAAAGCAATACAATGTTTGTAATCATCTATGAACAAAAAATTTCGTGATCTAAAATTTTTGAATTTTGAATTTTTTTGTTTATAAATAAAACTTTCTTTCAATTTTGGAAATATAGCAATATTGTAAGTACCAAATTTATTCCTTCCGACGAGGCGAATCGATTGACCTATTTTAAAACTTTTTTATGACCAACTTTTATAATAGATGAAATTAACATCTTTTTACGTTTGTACTAGAAAAAGTTCTTCAAGTTTGGGAATGTATCGATATTATACGTACCAAAATTATTCGTGTGGACGAGAGAAATCGGTTGACATATTACAAAACCTTTTATGACCAACTATAGTTATAATAGATAAAATTAAATTTTTTTTGACATTTCATCGGCAAAAGTTTGTCAATTTTGGGAATATAACACTATTGTAAGTACCAAATCTGTTTCTTTTGACGAGACGTGTCGATTTACCTAATACAAAACCTTATATGACCAACTATAATTATATAACTTATTTAAAGCCTGAATATTAAGCATGAGAATATCCATGTGTAAAAATTTGAATTATTGTGAAAATAGTTTATTAATAAACTGTGTGAAATAATTTTCACAGTTAAATTTTCATTGACGTTGCTATATAGAATCGAGATCATTATTGCTTCCTTTATGAGGAAGTAAATTTATTTGATGACTCACTATGAGGAAGCACAGTGTTCATGAAATGAACACAATTAGGATTCGCCCCAACGTGGAAACACCCGAACTACTTGGAAGCGGTTTTTTATTTTGTTTAAACAAATTATTTTTGCAAGAATTTGTAAAATAATTAATTTTTTTAATTCGAACGATATTTTGATCAATGTAAAGAATCAATTCCTCATCATAACAATTCTCTAATTGTTTGAACAATATAATATATATGCCAAGTATTTAAATGTATTAAAATATATACTTGCAGCCATTTTTGAAAAGTTTTTATGAAAATTTTTCCCTTCATTCATTGTTTAAACAATCGTTAATTATTTAAAAAAATAAAAATTATTCCAACAATTAATAAATATCAGTAAAAAAATCAAAAGTATGTAATTAAACAAAAAAAAATCAATGTTTTTCTATCATTCTCAGCTTACAAAATACATTTAAACAATTACATATTGTTTAAACAATTAGAGAATTGTTGTAATAATTCACTGGTTCTTTATATTGATAAAAATATTGTCCGAATAAAAAAGTTAATAATTTTACAAATTGGTGTTAATTACATGGAAAACCTTAGCGGGTGTGCGGCATGTGTTATTATTAACCGATTTTGCTCAAATTTTCAGGCAATCATTTTTTCAGGTCCATTGACGATTTTAGGGGGCGGCATGACATACATACACTATTCCCTATATACTATACAGTATACACTATACCCTATACAGTATACACTATACACTATGCTATACGCTATACGTATACAGTGTACATTATACTCTTTACAGCTATACATTATACACTATATATTATTCTCTATACAGTATACACTATGTACTATACACTACACCTTATACATTATACATGATAAACTATACACTATGCAATATACAATATACAAAAGCAAATTTTACTCATAATAACACAGTAAGAATGAAAACCTTACGATCTAAGAACCTAATCAAAAAATCGATGATATTAAATTAAATAGGCAACTTCAATATCCTTGTACAACACAATAGTTTTCATGGACATAAAATTGATAAGATTCAGTTGCTTTTCTTTGCGCTGTATATAATTCAAGTCATTCCGACACTATAGCTACGTATTATTTGGAAACTTTCCAGTCTAGTAGCCCCTACCATTTCCCAAAGAAAAACCACCCTTAACAACGTGGTTTTATGTGACAAGGCAAGTAACTTACAAAAAAAAGATTCCTTTACTTGAAGTATGACCTACTTATGAAAGTGAGTACAGCTGCATATAATCCTGATACTAATTCCACTGCAGAAACGAATACAAATGAGAGAATAAAATATGAAAAGACTTTTTTCCTAGTTTTCTTCTAGATATTACTACATATTAAAAATAAAAAAGTAACTTCCAAAAAGAATATATCTATGCTAAATAGATTAAATCATACTTTGTTCCTGACTGAATTATTGAAGAGATATTAAGATATCGATCTCATATTCTTTTCGTTGAATAAAAAAATACCTTTTATTGTTCTGATGCAATTTATTAGAGTGAATAACAATATCCTATGCCGGACTTTTCACCCTACTCTCTAAATCTGAAACAGTAGTTTTCTACTAATGAAATAGTGCCGAATCGTTTACCAATTGCTTTAGTAAGTATTTCTACTAATTTTACTACTAATTCACGTAGTAAGGATTACTAATTTATTAAGTAAGCCTTACTAAGTGAATTAGTAGTTTTCTACCATTAATTAGTAGAAATGCTTACTAAAGCAATTGGTAAACGATTCGGCACTATTTCATTAGTAGAAAACTACTAATTTAGATTTAGAGAGTAGAAAATAAAATAATGAAGAATAAATTAAACAACTTTACTGGATTATTATTAATGTAATTACAAAAATGTAATACCTCGTACGGATTGCGAGAAAGTAGGAAAAGTAATCTGCATTGCAGGTATCATCACAGCATGATAATAAATTCAATTTTATGTAATTTTGCGAAAAGTTAATTACACGACATGCCACGCCATGCGGCGGCGTAAATTTTAATTTTCCTGCATTTATTTGCAGTTATTCATCGGGTAGAGTTCTTATGAGAACCGTCAGAGGAAAGGAAAAGACTTGCTATTATCCTTACCACCCTGGGTCCCAAGAAGAAAGTGACGAGCATCTCACGCCTGGAAGGTTCCACAGTCGCCCAGTTTCTAAAGAAGATTTGTCTCCGTCAAGGTGATGAATTCTTAATTTCTTAATTTTGAGAATTAAAAAAATATATAGGAATTTACTACGCGACTTATATTAAGGAGGATCATGCTGGAGTGGGGGAAATATATAAAAATTTAATTATTTACCACTTTTGAAAATATTATCTCTATTAGTTAATGCATATGCGTAAAGAAAAATATATGCTTTACCGGGGGAAAAAGTGTGAAGTCATATAAAATATCATTTTTAATAGCAATTACTGTCTGACTGCTGAAGATCGAAATTTTGTAGTTTTTTCAAACTTTATTCTTCAAAAATCGTCGGATTTTAATGATTAAGGGTTTATTTGGTTCATTATGAATCTAAGACTTCACCACAGGAATAATTTTAAAAATAATTATCCTTAAAAATACAGCTATTTGTTTATAAGATGAGAAATTTTTTTAATCAAATAAATAGCTGTATTTTTAAGGATAAATCTGTAAAATTTCGACCTGCAGTAATCAGACAGTCATTGCTATTAAAAATGATATTTTCTACGACTTCACATTCTTTCCCGGTAAAGCATATATTTGCCTTTCGAATATGCATTAAGAAATAGAGATAATATTTTAAAAAGTGGTAATTAATTAAGTTTTTATACGTTTCCCTCACTTCCGCATGATCCTCCTTAATTATAATAATTTAATAAGTTAATAAATTAATAAAATAAGATGATAAGTAAATTAGTTTCTGTTAAATAAGTATTTATTGATTTTTTGTGTGGTTTATTTTTCCAGTCTTACTGATGGTGCCCGATTTGGTGGAAGTTGCCTGATTCATGGTCCTCCTCTGCCGCCACTTCCACTTCATCCAGAGTGTGAAGACCTCTCGATTTCGGCAGAACCAGCAGTCGAGGAGGTCAAGAGTCCTGTGTTACGAAATCCACCTGTCTTTTCACATTCTAGGTGTCCACCTGAGATACACAGATCCTGTATCTGTGTGAGATTTATAGCAGAACATACCAAAATGCTCGAGGATTCAACAAAGGTACATTCTATGAAATAACCCAAAATTTGCATTATTGTACGTACATACGAGTAACAGTGTTATCATCTACCCAAGATGTTAACCACTCCTGAATCCTGGTTATCATCTGCTTCAGAAGTGTAAATAATGTTATAAATGCGTTTTGTCAGACAATTCCTCTAAAGGGACCTCTAAATTCCTATAAAAATGATTCTGAAATAACTTGGATTCCGAAAGAAACGAATATAATATAAATAAATAAATATAAAATTAAGTAAAAATCAGTAGTATAAGCGGGTTTTTGTCAGACAATTCCTCTAAAGGGAGCTTCTAAAGAACAAAAATGATTCAGAAATAACTTTGAGGCCAAAAAACGTACGAAATATAAATAAATGTAAAATTAATTACAAATCAGTAGTCTAAATTAATTTTGTTCAGACAAACAGTATTATTATTATTATTATTATTATTATTTATCGGCATTTGGAACTCGAAAGTTCATTGCCTCATCTACCCGAGACCG
>JBAGKK010048954.1:0-10156 GCA_037177015.1 Euceroptres primus
CTAAAGTAGTGAAGAACACATTAAAAGCATTGAATTGGGAAATATTATCGCACCCGCCGTACTCTCCAGACCTCGCCTCGTCTGACTAATAATAATAATAATAATGGTCAATACTTTGAATAAAAAATTTTTGAGATTCCCTGGAGGATTAAGTGTTTTCTTTATTGAAAAAACCGGCAAACTTCAACAAACACCCCTGGTACTCAAAGACGAATTAATTTGACACTCTGAAAATTGGGGGTCTTACAGGAAAAAATCTCAGCTTTCTTTTAAAACTATTTTGAAGAAAAAAAAGTGTCGAAATTTTAAAAAAAGTCAAATTTATTTTTGATTTTCAAAAATTAGGGTCAAATTTTGACTTTTTTGAAAAATCCTTATGACTGCTAGAAATTTTGTGAAAAAATCTATCAAAAAGATTTATAGTGAAATTTTGTTTAAGGCAATAGGAAAAAAGTTACAAATGTTTGAAAGCAAGGCTTTACTTAAAAAACCCAAAAATTGTACTCCCTCCACTTTGATAAATACTTATCAAAATGAATTAATTTTTGGTGTGATGAGTACTACCTAATAGGACTAAAATTGAGCCAATTTTTAGCTTGATCGGACATCTTTTATTTTCGAGGTGGGTACACTTCAGAAATTATGCCCCATATGTACATGTGTTTATTAAATAATTTGCTTACACTTTTATATTAAAATTGATATACTTCCGGTATATTATCGTGTATTAAAATTCAGAACATTTTTAACAGTGTAATTAACATTTTAAAGATGTGACCTGCATAAATAAATAATCTATTTAATTAATTTAATAATTGAATTTTAAAATATCTAACGCCGCATAGTGGGGAATAATGATGCAAAAATGTTCAAAATACGATTCCGGCTAAAATTGTAAACCGATTTGCAATTCTCTTCCTTTAAATACAAGCTAATTAAATTTTAAAGAAATCTGTGAAAGCCGATTTTTTAAAAAAGTTGTTTATTTTTTATTATTTTTTTTATTTATATGTAAGCTTTTAAAAAATTATTTTTTTAAGATACCGATGCATTAACAATGCATAAATTGTTCAATAGCAGTACCACGCGCTTACGTGGTGTAAAAAAATGCCCTGTAAAACTCGCGCTATCGCTTTTCGCGCTTGAACCGTCTGTTTACAGTGTTAAGGGAAGTTTTTCTTTCTTTAACACTGTAAACAGGCGGTGCAAGCTTGAAAATCGATAGCGCGAGTTTTACACGGCATTTTTTTACACCACGTAGTACCATACGGTACCGTCAGAAGCTGCTGGGTTAATGTGAAATCGATAAATAAACATTTGGTAACAGCGAATTTGTTTATGCTATTTGTTTCTGCTATTTGTTTATAACAATCACATTTTTAATGAAATGAGAATGCACTGCATTGAAGTATCACTGGCAAAGCAATTGAAACAAATTTCAAAAAACAATTATCTGAAACTTTTAAAAATTGTTCAAACAGCGAATTTGTTTACACCATTTGTTTATAAAAATCACACTTGTCATCAAATTACAATCTACTGCAGTGAAGTATCACTGGAAAACCAATTGAAACAAATTTCCAATAAAAAGTACCTAAAACTTTCAAAAATTGCAGAAACAGCGAATTTTTTTATACTATTTGTTTACAACAATGAAAAATATACTACCATTTATTTTATAATGCTTGCACATTACTTTCAGCTGGATTGCAGAAAAAAATTACTTCATAAATATTCAAAATCGATACAAAATCTCAGACTGCCGTTTATAACAACACAGTTGTTTATAAAAAATTATTTATTTATTATAAACTATCAAACACTACAAACGCAATGTTTATTTATCGATTTCATTCTAATGCCACTGTATCTGAGCAATTTATTCATTGTTAATGCATTGGTAGCTTCAATTTAAAAGAAAAGAATTACAAATCGGTTCACAGTTTTAGTCGGAATCATATTTTGAACATTTTTTCATTATTCACCACTGTGCGCTGCTATCCCTTCTTAAAATATTGCCGTAGAATGTTTATAAATTTTCGCGTCAATTTATGGCCTTTATCACCGTACAGCTTCATCAGTCACGAAACTTTTCAACAGACACTTTATGATCAAACGGAAGAAAGAAATGAAGAAAGAGAGTCATTCTGATTCAGCCAAAATATTAATACAGAGTCATTAAAGCGACGTTACAATTGGACACGGTGGATCATCGACTAGATATTCATAACACGAGTGATAAGGACTTTCTTTTCAGAGCTGATGACTTCGCAAGAAGCTTTCCACAATAGCCGCATGGTTCACTGGAGGTGTGTCGAATTTATTATGATTCTCGCACGGAAACAATGATTTATTTATTTACTGAACAGGAGGCAAATCGCTCGGCAGTTTCAGATTGATTCTGACCTCAGGGATTATAGCTCCACTGACTCCCTGACGAAGGTGATACGGGATAGGCTACTCTGGTCCGACCTGCGCCTCCTTCAGGACGATACGTCATTTCTGACAAGACGGCTGCTCGTGCAGCGTGGGTAACCCTCGCTGTTCTACGACGGGACCTTCGTGTGATGGCACACCAATGCATGCAACGAACGGTCATCCATCATACGTGAATAATGTAGGTACACGTATTCGCGTTATTGCGAATGACCGACCCTATTGCGAAGACTTTAGGTTAACACACCTCACTTTATTTAAAATTATTCCCTTTCTAAGAAAAATTTGTGAAATTTATTCGAAACGGATTCTTTCTCAACTTTCCATTCTTTTGACCATTAAACATTGTAGATTTGAATGAATTTTATTTATTTCTTTTTTTTGTATAGGGAGTTCAAGAAATGATTAGTTGGGCCAACTATTTAGTTTGAAAGTTATGGTACTGCTATTTTATTATTTGGTACAACCATTGTATTAGTTGAAGTAACTATTCAATTAGTACCAGCAACTAATAACATGGTTGTTCCAACTAATAAAATAGCAGTACCATATCTTACAAACTAAGTAGTTTGCCCAAATAACCATTTTTTTAGTGTTGAAAACTGTCGGAAAAACTTTTGACGGAGTCTGTATTCAGAGCAGTATAACACATAGTTGCGCTCACACAGATACAGTCATACCATGAAACACTGCTCATACACGCATCGAACTTTGCTAAAATGTAATATTTTTCATGGTTATATTATATAAACGAAAAGGTCAATAATTCTGGTTATTTTTTATCAAATCTAATCAATAACCCTCTGTTTTCTGCTAGTTTTTAAAATAAAAATCTGCCAAACCTTTTAGACGTTAAAATTAAAAGAGTAGTGTGAACACGAGGCTTGCATAGGTTATACGTATAAAACTTACCCACATTGATCCCTACTATCTTTCGTTGGAAACGGTCTATCTTTTTCAAATTTCAGGAGCAGTTAGATATTACTGTTGTTTTTGTTCAGTAAAATTTTTTAAAAATTCTGCCGAAAAGTCGATTCGCGAGCGTACTACCTTAAATGAATGAAGACAATTGAAAATAGTGTCGCATACCGAGAATTTTTTGGCATAAACGAGATTTGCTCGAAATATGTTCAGTTGTGTCCAAGACTCATTGGAAAAAATGGGTTGTTGGACCAACTACTTTAGTAGTTGGACAAACTACTTTAATATTTACAAACTTTTACTTGTTGATGTAACTATTCAAATTGTTGTTGCAACAAACTGAATAGTCACGCCTACTAATAAAATAGTTGTCCCAACTAATAAAGTAGTAGAGGCATATGTTACAAGCCAAAGTAGTTGGCCCCACTAACCAATTCTTTCATTGCTTGATGCAGATCGAGAATCTAGGATCGAACAAATAAGCGACACAAGATTCTCGTCTCGTCTCGTTCTCGTTTTGTTTCGTTATAATAAGTACCGCATTCGAAGTTTTAATATCATCTGACGATATTTTTGAAGAATTTGGAAATTCAGGTATGCAACACTAATTAAGAAAATCAGAAGATATTTTACTCAGCAAGGGTGTGGTTTTATTTATTACAAGGATCACAGCAATTTAGTAGTTCAATTTTAGGAAAAATAGGGGATTTATTTTTCAAAAAAGAGGATTTTGTTTCAAAAGGGAAATTTTTTATTTGAAAATACAAATCGAGCCCATGAACCTTCATAAATGAAAAATTTTTATTAAAGAACTCAAATTTTATTATCAAATAATATATTACGTTCTATCCTTAGATGTTAAACTTCAGAGTTGTTATCAACAAAGAGGGGAAAAA
The DNA here is from genome assembly GCA_037177015.1 of Euceroptres primus. Classification (NCBI taxonomy): domain Eukaryota; kingdom Metazoa; phylum Arthropoda; class Insecta; order Hymenoptera; family Figitidae; genus Euceroptres; species Euceroptres primus. Next base: position 4,254 of record JBAGKK010048954.1, read on the forward strand.
AATCTCAGTTAAGCTGTTGATGAGTGCAACTAAGCCAGCATTTAAATCATTAAAATATTATCAGAGCCCAGGTGGAAATTTACAACTGGCTTGTTACCGCGCCAGTACCGCCGGCCGGATGTCGGTACTGGCGTGGTGCTGGCATATTACCGGATGGCAAACAGCTTGGAACTGGCATTAGTACGAAATGTCACTCGGCTGGAAGTTGTCCGTGGGTACTGGCGGTAAAATATAATCATTTTTTTTTCAAATAATAAAATACAAATATTTATTGCAATGTAATAATTAATTTGCAAAAAGATTGTTTTATATATTATCACTGCACTTAATTCATATTTGAAACTACACAATTGCCCGCACGGTCACTTATACATATAATCGCACGCTCAAACGCTTTGAAATATCGCATCTGCTGGGGATTTGAACTCTACACTAAACTAAACCTAAACCTAGCGCATGCACCAACCAATTGAGCTATCGAACCGCTTGAATATTGTCGATAATTAGTCCGAGGTAACATTTTTAACTAATTCAGATTTAACCAGCACCAAGTTCTTTTCAGGTATAATTTGTTATTTTTGCGCACTCTCTAAATCTGAATAAGTGAGAAGTGTAACGTCACCGAATCAAATAAGTAATTAATCTGTATGAATTATTCCAAGAGTACAACTAATTTTGTTGATTGAAGTCTTGGACACAAAATCCTTACGAAAAGGAAGAATTTTTGGGAAAATGACTCAGTACTGAGGCAGTACTAAACCACTACCGCGCCAACGCTCGGCAAAACTCCTAAGTCGGCTTTCAGCCAGCACTTGGACTCAGTACTGGGGCAGTACTGAACCAGTACCGCGCCTACGCTTGGCAAAACTCCCAACTCGGATTCTAGACAACACTTGGATCCATACTGGGGCAGTACTAAACCAGTACCGCGCCAACGCTCGGCGCGGTACTAATGATCAGTACTGGCATTTTTCCTCGTTTACAACTGGCACGGTACTATGCTGTTCGTAAGATCCAGCATAAGTCCGACTTTTCCGCCTGAGAGGTTCTATAATATTCACTGTTAGAAATTTTCGTAAATTTTCGCAACTTTTAGGTTACGAAAGTAACACAAATTTTTGTAAAATTTAAGATACTTTTCAGAAACCATATCTGAAAATTACCAAATTGTAACTGAAATTTACCAAACTGTAACTGAATTTTCATGACTTTTTCTTAAATTTCAATTACCGTAACTGAATTTTGCTAAATTTATCTTAATTTTACAAAATTTTAACTGAAATTCACCAAATTGTAACTGAATTTTTAGTTACATGTAACTGTATAAAGCTTCAGTTAACTGGTTATAAAATTTTTTCTGTTACAGTTTCGGAATTTTAACTTACAAGTTTCAGAATTTTCAGTTACAATAAGAATCGTAAAATTACCAAAATCTAAATGAATATTCCTAAATTTTTCTTAAATTTATCAAATTATATCTGAAATTTACCAAACTGAAACGGAAATTTCAGAAACGGAAACTGCAGAAAGCTTCAGTCTCATATCTCTGAAAATTTCCATGGAAATTTCTAACAATATTCCCGAAAAAATAGTTTTAACGATTCATTGAATTTAACGAAAGAAAGAAAAGTTTGGATTTGTGATTTATGAATTCAGAAATGGACGAATTTTTAAATTATCAACAAATAAAGTTCCTGAAATGAGTCTGCATATAGCACCAACTGATAAAGGAAAATAATGAATGTTATTAATGTAATAATACTGCACAAAAAAGATTCGAGAAATTAACTTAAATTATGCAGAATACTCATCTTGAATAGTTGAGAATTGTTATTGTTTCTCCGGTTCCCTGGTTCATGAGAAAGCTACTATTGATATGAATCGGCTCCGTAACATTTAGCTGATGATGAGATAACTACAAGATAGAAACAGTAACATTTGCCAGATATATTTCAATTTTGAATTTACCGTTATGGACGAGCAAGGTGGAGTCACGGGCGAGATTGGTGAGTTCGCAGTCTGTGAGTGTCTCGTCGGAAGCGTTCCCGGAAGTCGGTGTGTCACTAAGTCCAGCCCCGTTTCCTGTCACGTGATACAGCGAATGCTGCTGTTGCTGGTAAACTCGCGCTTTGTGCTGACTTGAATTGTACGGATTGTGCTGTGACTGGATCGTCGGGTGATTATTTGTGGCGTAGCCGGACCGACCACGAAAAGTCGGAGAATGATCTTCACCCTCGCTACCGCTTAGGCTGTAGGTTGGGTAAAGACGTCCCTTCCCTGAAATAAGCAAAATTTTGGCACACATAAATTCATATTTCTTAGTGCAGTCTGTGTCACAAGAGGGGAACCCGCAAAAGTCAATGAAAACTGCACACTAGGTAAAAATCATGGTTATGAACCGATAGAGGGGAATTTACTCAAATGCGCAATATGTCGAAGATGCCACAATTTCTGCAATATTATTTGTGAGCATTCATTTCTTATAAAGAGTTTGATTTACTGGCTTAGAAAAACAAACAAAAAACCTGTTCAAACAATGTCACGTTCTGTAAACAGCCTTACAAGAATGTAAAATACTTTAAACATAAAGAATTGAAGGTAAGCTTTAAAACTATCTCTAGAAATATTTAGAAGCTGCAGTGGTTGTGAAATTATTTATTAGTGAAATTTTAACTCCTTAATGTGCTTTAAATTCAATACCTGCATGAAAAATAGTCAAAATAACTTCAAAAATAGTTCATTCGAAACAGACTTTTTCAGAGAACGTAATTATTATGACAAAGATTAATTGTCAGTTTCGGTAATAAAGTTATTTAACAAATTGTCATTAAAAATTGAGGAAGCAAAAAAAATGAAAATCTAGATTTTCTCTATTTGCTATTCCAGTCAATATCTTCAAAACCAGCTGTTCTATTTTAATCCACAAATGATTAATTTGAAGCTTGTTTTATGTAGATTGAGCCCACAAATTTTCATAAACTTTCGATCATTTTGCCTTAAATGGCAGCAAATTAAAAATAATTTGTCTTATTTTATGTCTAAAATTGGCTTAAAAATATCGATGTAACACGAATCGTATAAAAGAAATAATACGATGCTTTTTTCCTTGCCTAATAGAATTAATACTCTTTCAGATCATAATCATCATTTATATCTAGTGTGCAGTTTTCATAGACTTTTGCGGGTTCCCCTCTTGTGACACAGACTGTACATTTTTTTTTGATTCGCAATCAATTGCAGGGAATTTAGAATCTGCAAAATGAAAATTGTACCCATATCTGTTAGTAAAAAGTAAAGATGGTACATTTTTTAAAAGAAAATTCAGTGTTACGTTTTAACCCCTTAACTGCCGACCCAATTTCAAGAAACATGCCCAGACTGCAGAAAATTCAAAATTGTAGTTCAAACTCCTGATGGGGATTTTTTGAATATGGGTCGAGAACTGATCAAGAAAATGTATGCCAATCAACATTTTCCTTTTGTTATAAACAATTTAATGAACAAATGAGGTTTTTGGAAATCGCCTCTTTTTTGTTGCTTCAAACTGACATTTTTCGAGGAAATGTAAGTGTAATAAGGTCTAATTATAAACTGAATGGAAATAAACAATATACAGTCATTATTTAAAAAATTGTTATAAACAAATGCAGATTTGGGCTATTATCTAATGAATATAATGCATATCCAAAAATATATATGAATAATCTTAATTGTTAACTAAAACACCTGTAGACTTAAATACACTAAAATATTTCATGGCAAAGATTTATCTTTTTCCGGCAGTTTGGAAAAAGTTCTAAATGGCAAAGATCTTTGCCATCGGCAGTTAAGGGGTTAAAGATAAACAGATTTTATACGCAAGCTGATTGACATCTCAGATAGCGCACTTCATCCGCGGACACCTACGAGACAACCAAATTCGGACTCCCTTCGGATGTTTTGAATTTTACTTTAGGAAGACTCCCTGGTAAGGAAAAAATAAGCTATCAGTGAAAAAAAAAAATTTATATTTTATACTATTGCTTGCATACTAGTCGGAGATCTAGCACTCATAGTGCTTTAGTTTAGTACACAGCATATTGAATTTCAGATTTTCAATCTTTAAGTGCTTGTTTCTATTTTTACTTGTTTTTCTAACTTGTAACAGAAGACGCAAGGGCCATATCGCCCTTCGTAAACATTCTTTTCCAAGAAATTCACGGAAAGAACGTGTTTCTAGATCTTTAAGATGTTGGAACACTTTCACCGAACTGAAAGCATATGGTACAGTTGGACAAACATCGACGAAATTTCGAAACATTCTGTGTGAGGGGTAAGAAATTATCTAAAATATGTTTGCAGTAAAACGTTAACATTATGAAAATATCCAGGATTGTTACTTTTCACTTTTCATAAATGTGTTAAAATAAACCAAATCGCTCTTTATGAACTTGACTAACAGAGTCGATCATCAGCATGGGTTTCTAAAGGTTTTTAAATTTACATTAAAATTAATTGTAGGATGTATTTTAATAAAAAATTATATCTGTTATGACCATTTGTGCTAAAGTCGTAAATTTCAAATCGATTTTAAAGTAAAAATTATTTGTCTGATGCAATTCAACGAACTTTCCTTCTCTGAAGGAGGAAAATAATTTACGGTCTTGAGAAGTAATGTTTTCTTATATTGATTCTTTAGAGTATCCGAGTATTCGCCATGTTTCAAGGCCTCAGAGGTGATTGAAACCAGTGTAGTTCGACTTTTTGCAGAAAACGAGCTTGACTGGAAGCAATAAAGAGCCTAATCGGTCCCATAGGTGACCGTGAGTAGTCATCGAACGCGAACTTATGGCCTCGACAACGAAGCAGATGTTGCAAAGTGGTGAACGACACTGAACCAGTTCAGAATGCTAAAAAACTTGACGGAAAAGTCAATTGCTCGTCTTCAATATGTTTTCGGCATAAAAGACTGGGAAGAGCGAAGTTCGATGATTTCTGGTTCTCTGCATGTTCATAGAAATTAAATCTGAGCAAGAAAAAATAGAATGAAATCTCTTGCAGCTGTATAAAATTCAAAAGTAGTAAAAGTTTTGGTGCGTAAATTTCTTCAACTATTAGTATAGAACGGATAATATTTTTCTAACCTAGGCGGTTTGTGTGTCTGTGGGTTGATACGTTACTGTGTTTGAGTGAGCAAGTGATGAATGAAGACTTTGTGAAGCTTTTCACCTAGGATAATCGCTAGAGAAATTGATCAACAACGTGGGTCGGAGCGGTGGCGTGAGGCACGTCTGTTGGTTGAACGATCTATTGAACAATCATCATGCGACTTGTAAGGAATTATTTCGATATTTACCCTGAAAATATGAGCGTCGACTATTAACGATTACGTAAAAGCCTTATTCGTCATCGAATTCTGATTGTAGACGACGCTAAACGATTCCTCACTCATTCACCAATTGTCCATCTCGAAATAATGAAAAATTGTACTTTCGATTCTTTCGGCGCCACCCTTTGTTTACTCGACGAGGCTCGTAGAGATATATTTTCAGAGTTATATTGTTCTTTGTATTGAGTATTATTGGCGAGAGAATAGTGTCTGACCTTTCTTGAGGAATCTGGGTTTTACAGTGTGACGTTGGTTCGAGTTTTAATATGGAATTGTATATACCATTATCATTTTTCTACCCTTTGGATCTCAGTCATTTGGGAAACGTGCATTGTATTTCGCTGACTTTTGGAGTATTGAAAACCTATGTCGGAAAATGCTACCAGAAGGATGCGTAGTTAATTTTCTGACATCGCAGAGTCGTTTCGCTAGTGCGAAAGCGAGTCATTTCGTTTCATGATCATTATTTTTATGGCAAGGATGATCGTTCCAAATTCGGATCCTGTGTCAACGGCGTTTTCTTTCATCAATATAT
>JBAGKK010048965.1:0-10156 GCA_037177015.1 Euceroptres primus
GTGGGAACCTACATGATAGCAAATTTCATGCTGGCTTTTCCGCGATGGGGTCGTTTTCAATCTGCCACGTTTGTGTGTGCACATTGCCTCAGGGGTGAGCGTTCACCGAGCAAGGAAAATGCAATCGGAAGACACGTGGAGATAAAGGCTATCTGCAGACAGATGAGTAAGTTTCATGTATTACCTGTGGCCTATAGAGCCTGTGTAAGATAATAGGAAGTCGATATTATCTCTTTTGGGGATTCAGAAGTATGTGAGAGAAATATGACTTTTTTGCATTTTTATTTTTAAAAACATTTTAAATTTATTTAGAACAATAAGTTAAAATATGTAAAGAAAGAAGAAAAGAAGAAGAACCAAAGAATAAAAGAACTATCTTTAAAAGTACTGCAATACTTGCATTGAACTTTGAACCATTGACATTTTAAACAATTCAAACTTTCTGAAAAGCTGTTTGGAAAATTAAACAGCTTTTGAAAGATGTTTAATTAATTGGTAAATAAATTATCAGCGATGTACTGTATTTGTGCTGAAAGCACATTTTTACAACTTCTAAAGATTCTTCGCAATAAGGTACTACTTACATGAGAAGTAGACAATAAGTAGGCAATAAGATACAATAACTACTTTATTATTTTCTGATTATTTAACTTTATAACAATGAATCGACTGATAAAATAGGAGTTTTTAAAATAATAAGTTACTTATTCAGCTATAATAAATTATCTTTATCAGTTTCATAAATAAGGAAATGTTCTTCTTACTGATATTGAATTACAGATAGCCAATATTTTCCAATGGAAGTTTTGTACTATCGATGACAAGCAAAAAATTCATGACAACATAACACGCCAGTGCCTGAGGACAGATTTTGAAATTTCTGATCTTCGTGATTTGGGACTCGGGACAAGTTTCATTCTACTGAAAGAAATCGAATATTTAGAGAAGTAGAAATTCAATCTGAGGTTTTACTTGTAGAATATTTCTTTGAAACAACCACCTTTTTACCACAAATAGACCACCTTTTTAAGTTGGTCTATTTTATATAGTGAAAAGAAATGTCTAGAATCTAATTGCACAGCCGCCTAAATGGTTCCTTTTATCGTAAAAATAATTTGTGTAAAAGAAAAATTTAATCGGACAATATTTAGAGGTGGCGCAAAGACCTTAAAGAAATACTTTTTTAAAATTAAATTGATCAGCTTTGCCTGAACCTAAATGGTTTCTTTGACCCATAAATAGAATAAGAAAAAGAATGTTAATTTATTAGTATATATTAGGATGATAATATAACACATTTGTATTATATTTGAACCTTTATTCCTGGAAATTTATTTTAAGTACTTTATTTGATTGGATAATATTAAAAATTTTGTTTTAAATTGTAATTTTTACATTGTCAGAATCCGTTTGTGCTGGGGGCAACAAATTTTATAATTTCTGGCGGTTCAATTATATGTGCAATTTTCTTATAAGAAATTTGTAAATCAGAAACGAAAAATCTGAAAAAACCTATAATAATTTTTAAAGCTTAGAATTTATGCACAGAAAAAACGAAGGATAAATTTTACCTCGATTCCAGGGTAAAAATTACCTGCAACAAAAACTAACTTCACAGCAAGTTGTCTGAATAAAAATTTATCGTTCTAAAAAATTACCTGCAACAAATTTTATCTTTATAAGATTTCTGAATTATTATCATTTGGGTAGGTTGTAGGGGAGAAACTCGAACTGGATAGGTTCTCGACTTGAATTATACGTAAAAATGACTAAATATTTGAATTAAATGAACTGGATTAACGTTTTATTAGTAAAATTATCAAAAAGGTGATACAGGCATAAATGTCCAATCTTTTAAATCTTCTTTTTTGCTACGCGAAATATTTTATTATACATACTTATGAATCACCCGTTGCACGTGCCATGATACGGGCGATTGATATCGCCGAGATACCTCTGTATTCTGCTAGGCGGCAGACAGTCGATTCCATTGACAAGCGAGCACACGATTCTATGGCATATAAGTCGCCACGTAGCGCAGTGCAAATCACTTCTCGAATAGAAGTCATCTGGCGGAGCGAAAGTTGAACTTTCGCCCTGCCAGCTGATTTCAGCAAGGTGTGAATAGAATATGCGAAGCTGTGCGCGCATGTCTCATTTTTCTCTCCCCAGACCCCCTTTTAATTGTAACCGTATCATTTTTTATCTCGCTATCACTCATGAGGCAGTGAAAGTCGAATTTACGATGCCCTTGTTATGAAAAATATTATACATACCTAGTCTGACTCGTGTGATATCTATTCTAGCTTTGCTCGGACAGCTAACCTCACATTCGTCAGACATCGCCTAGGTATGTAATATAGACATTCGCGACTAGGTATGTAATATATTGTTCTTTCCAATAAAGAGGAAGTATACGGTACAAAACCGTATACCGTAGCGGCCCATGTGACCAGAGCGCATCTACCATCACCAGGAAGTTGGGTACCAGAAGAGTCATCATCCAGGCGCCCTCAGACCCACAGAAGACCTGGAGTGGTAACGAGATCCCTACCAAAGCTAACCTGAGGGTGGACCGAGTAGCCCTCGGAGTAGCTAAGGTAGAGATCCTCTCTCTACGTTCCTTGAGCCGGATCTTCAGAAGCTAAGACCGATACTACGACCATGGGAGAAGGGCCACTCAAACTTCTCATACACCCTCGCGTTCTCTGAACGTACGACACGGCTAAGTCCCCTCGTGGAATAGCCGTGCTCGAGAGACCGCCCCTGGTACACTTTCATTCTGAACTCTGAACAAGGCCGCGTCCGACCAACCACCGGCTACCGACGGCGATGAGTGTAAGTGAATTCAATGGATGCAAATGAATGGACACTCCAGTCCAAAGATTCATGATTGAATCATAACACAAAAGGCTCAGAACTCATAGTTCAGAAGAAACGCAGTAAGCTTACTTACAATAAATATGATGAGAAAGACTTCTCTAAGAGAAGATTGTTGTAATACAGTATGTTCTTGGAATAATGTAACAGATTTGTTCGTCACTATGCAGATTTGACTTAAAAACTGGGTTCTGCGTCTCAAAATCCATAAAAATGTAATGCTGGCTGTTGCTGCTGTAAGAATTTTTTTGAGATTATGTCATAGAATTCTCAGTTATATAACTAATTTGACTCTGTTTTTGGAATCAGCAGCTTGAATCCCGTTAAAAAAACACTTCTCTACTAGACAATACTCGTTACGAAAACAAAAAGCGCAGGAATGTCGAACTGTAGTATGGACCATAAAAAAATACACCAAGTACTTTCAGGGACGGCATTTCACGCTGGAGGAGGGCTGACAAGCAAGCTCTCTCTTGGTTAAACTCCTCTAAAAACTCTCTTGCCAAGCTCGGACACTAGGCCATCTCCAAGGTAGCCTTGTCCAAAAATGGAAACGACTCACCATAAAAATCGACCCTCCCAAACGCGACAAAGAATTTTTGAAACTACACCGATTCGATGACTTCAGACTTTGGAGGGTTATCCAGCTGTTGCAAACGATTGGCAGCTTCTGGTCCGAGAAAAAGTCCTCTATGGGTATCATGTCTCAAGACTAGCAGGACATTCTTGAGCAGAAGAAACCCTCCGAGCCATCCACCAGCGCTTTTACTGGCCCAAGCTATAGGAGGAAGTACGCGACTACGTCAGAAACTGCCACCTCTGCGCCTGTTGTAAGACAACACGAACAGCACGGGGAGACAAATAATGTCCACGGCAGCCGAAGAACCTGCGGGAAACGGTAGCCCTCGACCTCATAGGCCCATACCCCGCACCCCACGAGGGAAGACCACTCTCCTAGTAGTCACGGACCTTTTCCCTAGACGGGTGAAAGCGTACCCTCTGGAGGACGCTAAAGCTCAAAAAATTATCAAGAATCTAAAAACTGAGGTGTTCTTTCGCTTTGGCTACCCCCGAGCGCTACTAACCGACAACGGAACCCAGTTCACCGGTAGCCAATGGATTCAAGCATGTGAAAAATGGAAAGTCTCATCCTGGACGACTCCCATCTTTATCACCACCGTGCCAACCCTAAAGAGCGCCAGAATCAAGAATTGAAGAAGTGGATGCGTCTCCGCCTCACTCTACGGGGGCATCAAGACTGCGATCTGGAGATCTCAGAGATACTTTTTAACTTGAGAACTCGGCGCAACGTCGCAACAGGTCTCACTCCTAGCGAAACACTATTCGGGACTCCTCTCAAAAGGCCAGAAGAATGGACCATCCCTACTCCTACGTCCTCACCGGTTTCTAACTCCAGGGACGCCTAGTTAAAACAGTTGAGACAGCACCAGACGGAGTACCTAAAGAAGAACGCCGGTGAACACCTGTCACAACCAAGCCGTACTTCAAGACCGGCGACCAAGTCCTCATCCGTTCTCACGAACTTTCCAATGCCTCCAGAGGATTCAACGTAGCATTGACACCTTTCCGTGAAGGACCATTCACCGTGCTAGAACGAGTTGGTGGACAAGTCTACGAGGTAGACCTTATCGATGGAGTAGCGAGATTGCGCCCTACCCAAATTTAGCTTGCACACAGTAGGACAAGCAACATGATCGCTTAACCAGAACTGTCACCCCGGACACCACGCAGGCAGCCCACCGTCTACAGAGGGCAAACCTTACGTCACGGATAGAGATCGAGTCACCCTTTGAAATACTACATTCAGAGGGGTTCGAAACCTTGGACTGCGATCCAAACCACATCAGGGCGACGAGTCACCCGCCGAACACTGCACATTCGGAGGCGTTCGAAGCCCAACGAATCATCGAGTCACCTTCTGAAACACTACATTCAGCGGGGTTCGGAACCTTGGATTACGCTCCAAACTACACCGAGCCGGCGACTCACCCTTCGAACACTAAACATTCGGAGGCGTTCGAAGCCCACCAAAGCAACGAGTCATCCCTCGTGACTCTACACACGGAGGGGTTCGGAAACCTGGACATAAGTCCGACTTCAGTACCTGAACAGACCCCAGGCTCAATTCCTGGAACTTTACGCAGGCAGCCAACAGTCTACAGGCGATAGTTCGACCGAAACAAAGAATCAATCAAGACCTCCGATCACCAAGCGTTGTCGAGGGCGGCCAAGGAAGAGACCTGAGGTTGCTCCAGATGAGCAGCCCTTCCAAAAGATCGACCAGACACCATCCAAAGCGTTGGAGGAGGCCAAAAGGCAGGGCTGAACAGTTCCAACCAGCGAGGGAAGTCCCCACGACAGCTCTATGCCGCACAGTAGGGCAAAAAAGGTGTCTCTGGACCAATCAGTCTACAAGCCACAATTTTAATCCAATTTAAATGTTTTTTAAAAATAAAAGCTAATAAAATTCTCTATAGATTGGTCAACACTGATTTTTGAAAAACTTCAAAATTTGTTATACAAGAAAAAAAAATAGAAAAAAATGTTTCTTTTGACAGAGCACCATTTTGTCAAAAAAAATTTTATTGACACTTTATTGACCAGAATCAGTGAAACAACTCTCTAGAAAAAACTTCTAGCGGTATTAGTTGATTAGACAATATTTTTGTATTATTATGAACAATTTAGTTATTAAATGTGATTTGTGCAGAATTAGCTTCTTTTTGTTGCTTGAAACTTATATTTTTTGCAGGAAATGTGTGTACAATGAATTTTAATTAGAAACTAAACAAAAGCAAATGATATCTAGTCATTGCTTAAACAAATGTTATAAACGAATTCACATTTCGGCTATTATTTAATAAATATAATGCATTTAAAATGCAGACGTGATTGCAAATATCCTGTCAATGGGATTTTGCAGTGTCAACTTGATATTGCACAACAACTTTTAATTATTTAAACAATTTTAACTAACAAATGCATAACTTTGTCAGTTTTCACTTCAGAGATTTCGTTTTCGGCCTAAAATAAACGAATATAATTTTGCTTTTGTCCTAATACTGTAGAAAATCTCCGTCGCATAGCTATTTTTTATTATTTAAATAATTTTAATTAGCAAATACATAACTTTGTCGGTTTTCACATAAACAGACTTTTGATTATCACAAACAACGTATTTAAGATGTTTTTATTGGTAGCGTCATTTTCCCCGATCTGGGTAATTCATGAAAAAAACACTCAAAAGTGTTTCAAATGACCCGCGCATTTTGCCAATATAAAGGAACTAGCTATTTCAACAGATTTTTTCAGCATTTGAAGTTGGCAGAAGATGCTGTCATCATTTAATAGTAAATACGATAAAGATAATAGCTGGTGTATTCTTTACAATATATTTAAAAATATTACTTTTATCCGGACAAAAAATTTAAAAATAACAATGCTGAAATGCTATTCGACGAGATCAAGTGAAATATTGATTAATTAACACTGTGAGTGCTGTAAAACACGATTATCCGGATCGTGGTCCCAAATTCTCATCTGGATAAAAATGCAATGGTTCAGGAAAAGATTAATTACGGATAAATATGTTACGTTACTGGTATTATTTAAAGGAATGTTTTATCTTCAATTTGGTACATAATACTTTTATTTTTTCTGTAAAGTGTTTAATTATTATAAAGTCAAAACTTTCTTTATCCAGTTCGAGTCACTCTCCCCTATATCTTTAGTTTTTTCCGTGTTTTTGAGTTTTAAGGACTCCATAAAAAATAGATAATTAGAGACTCAAACTGAAACTTTTCAGTGCCAAGACATCTTTAATTTCTAAAATTTGCCTTCGATTCAGTCTATTATATATAAGCAAGATACTGTTTCCTGGTTAGAATTGAGGAAATTATCTTGCAGGTATGTGCTTCAACGCTTAAATTGGTTGATACCGAGCCAAGCACATCCTTGTAGGATCAAGTAACTGGAGAGCAATGGATTAAAGTAGTCACTATGTCAGGTCGAATTAGTCTAAGCCATCTGTAGGCCAAGTATACTTCGTTATTCGTGAACTCGTTTCTTGTCTCGTATTATACGCTATATACTTTTTATCTGTATACTGACGAGAATGCTTTCGTTAATTATCACGAGTAAATTTGCCAACATACTTCCCTCTCTTATTTACAGAAGCTCTTGTCATAGAAAATAAAATAAAATTTCTCATTTAATATAGTATTAAAATTACTTAAAATCAATTTTATTTTTGATGTACGGTCAAATAAATGTTTTGATTCAAATAAACATTTTTCTCGGAATAAATGTGAAAAAAAGAATAAGGAATGTTTATTAGCTATGGAAAATTCATTTAAATTATTACTTTATGAATGCGAGGCTTGACATTCAAAACATAAGAAAATACATGAAATGACATATAATTTGGGTGCATTTCATTCAGAAAAATGGTAACTAATATCTAGTATAAAGGCTGTTAATTAGTTGCATAAGAATATTAAAAACACAAAACATGAAAGATTGTGGATGATTATTAATGATTCTGTGATTTTTTCAATCAAAATTTTAAAACAATGAAGCAAAAATTAATTTTTTTTGTTCCACCTTATGGGAGTGGCGGCTGTTGTGATTAAGGCCAAAATACAATATTTAGCGAGTACATGAATCAAAGCACTTTAGTTGAATTCGGTCAAAGCAAATTAACGTTACTGAAGCATAAATACATGTGATGGCAGTTACTTTGAAGTATAACGCACTACACTAAAACAGTTGGTTTGAAAGCCAGGAGTAGTATAGTAAAAGGCAGTAGTTTCATGATTGGTGGAATATAGCTGGAACATTTAAGCGACCAACTCATTGTGGTTAATCAGCTCCAGTTATGCTATATACACCCAGCCACTAACAGCATCCCCTTAGTTATTTGCTATTGCTAGATACCATGCGAGTGCCATAATAAATTTCATGACTCCAATAAATAGTGCCACAAATCTGATTCTAATATAACTGAGAAAAACTGGTTATTTTGTTTATATGATTATTAATAATATTTAATATTAAATTTTAAACAGAATATCTTTCATTCTCACCCACTTCCGAAATTGCAAATATATTTCACATCCATTTAATAAATTACAAGAATACTAAAAAAAAACTTCCGTAGAATGTCTAAAAGAACCCCTAAGAGATAAAGGAATTTTTTATTTAGAGCTAAAATATTAAACGTCCCTCTCAACAAAAGTACCTGATATTTTTTTGAGTGTTAACAACTTGTAACGAGGGAATAAGAAAAAATACTCAGGCAAAGTTTATCGCCAATAAAGTAAATCGTGAAATATCTTCTGGATACCAGAAATTGTTTGTCAAACACTAACAAAAAAGTATGAAATATTAACAAATATAAAATATTTTAAATATTTTAAAAATATGTACGTAATTAATGTGTGATATACCAAAAATTAATAAGAATTTTTCTTGAAAACAAGTCTAATTACGAAAGTAAATACGAACACGTACAAAGTATGAGAAACTTTGAAAACTTATGCGTCCTGCGTCTCACAAAAGTAAAAATATGCTCAAGTGCCTTGAGCATCAAGAATCTCAAACTACCTACTCGGAAAAGTTTCTGACGAAGTTTTAGCTTTCATTTAAGTACGTGTGGCAGGTATTACAAGACAAATTACTTCCTTCTTGAACTAAAAATACAGTAAAGGTAACAAATTACTCTAGAGACTTAAAGTAACTCTAAATATACCGTTAAACATTTAAGTCATCTGGTTCAGTGAAATTACACCTCAAATCAACAGCTTGAAGTTTAATTGTGCACGAATGAGAAATGTTCAAGTTTACTGTTTGGGTAATTTATGGATTTAAAAGTTTTTATTCCACCGTAAAAACTTTGAAGAATCTTCTTTCCTTTCTAAATTAAACTCAGAATTAGCTTTGTACTCTTAAAAATACTAAAATTCTATTTTTTTAAATGTACGTAAAAAAATTTTATTGAAAAAATCGGATTAAAACTTCGTTTTGAAAGAACAGACTATAATATTGTGTCTCGATCATTTAGGCGTTATCGAATTCTATCTTTGGTCCAGAATATCTTCTGCAAATTCGCAGTACATGTAACGTTTCACTGTACATTCTTGTTTCAAAGCTATCCCACATTGATCAAATTTCCGTAGCAGAATCTCTGATCCACTGACAGATATGCTTTCAATGATCAACATCCGAAGTATTTTGCTGTTGGTGATTTGATTTATCTCCATATTCCGCCTTGTGGTTATTCACTGTCTCTCCATCGACTGTTCAGATAACAGCCTGACAGAAAAGTTTTACACTGTTTTTATGGCACCCAATGGCATTCCCGATATTGTATCTCTTCAGCTGTAAATTAACTTTTTTAATTCCCCATGGTTACAGCAGAGATACAGCAAAAATTTATTAAAATCAAATGTCTCTTATCTACCAAATACGAATTTTATCTAGCACAAATGTAAAATTTACATTTTACATTTCGTGATTTATTTAATTTGTATCCAAATTCTAACTACTATTTTTTATTTGATGGTACTTTTTCTTATCGAGTTATATTAATTTGATTTGAAAGATAGAAACATATTTAAATTTTTGAGCATTTTAGGTAATTGGCGGCGGTTCGCTACTGCGAATCTTGACTACTAAGTTAAATTTATTTTCCTATGACCTTGTTTTCGTTTAATTTCGAAAAATACTACAATAGAATTTAAGTTACAGGCAAAGATTTAGTTGGAAAAGGTCGAAAGGATCACCTGACGAGACCCTCAGTGTGATAAATTGTTCAGCAATTGGGTCGGAAACGACTACCATGTTTCAACCTCAACTACAAGCGAAGGGGAAAAAATATGATACGTACATGTAGCTATATAATTTTCATGAGCCATATCTGTAACTCTGAGTATCCTTCCCTATATTTCCAAACTTATGAAATTTGTGAGCTTTTTTCTAAGAATCGTAAAGTAGGAAAATGCCCAAAATTATCCTAGAGAAGAATTATATCTAGTTGATGAAAATAAGGTTACTGTAGAAGAAAAACATAAATTTCACCAAATTTTGAAACGAAATATATAATTCATAATTAGAGATAAATTATATTTATCTTTCCTGTTTTTTTTACATTTTTTAAAATTCATTTCTTTCTTTTGTTTCAGAAAATAGTACATTTCGATACGTGTGTGAGAGGTGATTATTTAGCGCACGAGACGTTTTTCGCACGAGCGAAGCG
>JBAGKK010048976.1:0-10154 GCA_037177015.1 Euceroptres primus
TTTCTACTTTTTAGGAACAATTATAGGTTAATTGCAATTTTAATATTGTTGCCGGTCGTGCAACGTTTTGAAAATTTAATATTTTTTAGATTTCAACATTTCCAACATTTGCTACCCAAAAACGCAAAATTTGCAATTCTCGCAGAAATTTTATGAGTCGAATTGCAAAAAAATGCAACATTAATTTTTAAAAAACGATAATTTGCGTTACGCATACAGGTTTGCAAATTATATAATAGTCTCTTCTCAATAGAAAGAGGAAGAAACAACAACAACAAAATAATAATTTGTTTTTAATTAATAATGTTGCCAAGTTGTAAACAGTTTGCAAATGCAATATGACGTTGGTAATAAGTTGTTTATCACTCAGTACGATTTGCAAAATGTTTGTAATTTTTGACTAGTTTACAAAATTAACTAGTTTATTTAATTGCAATTTTAATATTATTGCCGGCCGCACAACGGTTTGCAAATTTGATAATTTTCAGACCTCGACATTTCTAACATCTGCTACCCAAAAACGCAACCTTCGCAATTTTCGCTGGAATTTTAAGATTCGAATTGCAAAAAATTTAACAGTAATTGAAAAAACGATAATTTGCGTTATGTATTTAGTTTTGCACATCATACAATAGTCTCTTCTCAATGGAAAAAGGCAAAAGCAACATATTGCAAAACCTTTGGTATTTTCGTTGAGGAGTGATTATCAAAATAATAATTTGTTTATAATTAATAATGTTGCCGCATCACGAACGTTTTGCAAATTTAATACAGGATAGACACTGAGTTTATAATTACTCACTCAGATTTGCAAAATATTTTTAATTTTCGTGGAGCAATTGGGAAAAATTTTGCAAATTAATTTTTTAAAACAAATTGCCGACCCGATCACGTTTTGCAAAATTTTATTTTATGTTCTACATATAAAAAAACAACTATACAATTTTTTTGAATACCTTCGGAATTCTTGTTAATTGACTCGATTTTTATGTCTAATTTCACTGGCCTACTAATCTTTCAGGATCGTATGCAAGTATTGAGTACCTTGAAGATATTTACCAATTTTTTAATTTGGAAGAAGGTGTTGAATTTTCAAATTACTTATAGCCCTCATTGGCGTTTAGTATTTGATAATGAATTTGTAGCTTTTGCTTTCATTTAGTGGGATGAAAAAGTAATTTTCTACGTATTTAGTAAGAAAAATTTGTTTCATTGATTTATGAGGAAATTTAAAAGGGTTAAGTATATTTGGTGTGAAAATCCGGTTGAGTTAGGAAAACATTTGATAACAATGTGTCTCCATAAAGACTATTATCAACAGACCGTCGCTAATATAGTTACGCTGATGAATCGAAGATCTTATCGGCTTCTTTCTTATTTCGCGAATGTTTTGAGTTCATAAGTGTTGAGATAAAAAATTGCAGTTACAATAAATCGGTACCATTCAATTGAATTGATGAATAATTCAATTTATTCAATCATTAGCGAAAATTATTCAGACAATTAATTTAATTTTCCATATTTCATAAATGGTAATATAATTTAAATTAAATTAATTGAGCGTACCTATCCCACAGAAATTTTAAAACAAATTTAAAAAAGCCATATTAGACATTAGAAAACTTAGCGGGATTAAATTTTTTAAGCAAAAAGATTTTAATTAAAAATTGCTGGATATGGGTGATTTATGGTATAATATAATATAATTACTTGGCTAACTTTGATTTCTCAAATTTATATAGTTTTACTGGGCAGATTTAGAACTTTGACATTTTACATTTGATGGGATTCTTATAATTAAAATATTCATCTATTACGTTTATATTTATCGATAAAAAAATATGATGCTTAAATGTTACTGGGGGCATTCAAAAATTTTAGTCATGGCACTGGTAGTTTGTGGAAATAATTTTAGAGCATCCAAAAAATCATTCATTTCCCTCTGAGCTTTGTTTCTCAAAAGTGCTGAATCAATTTTCTAGTTAGTATATAAGAGAGTTCCGAATTTCACCTCTTAGTGAGAAGCGTGCGTTTGCCTAGTTACGTCGAAAGTGTTTATATGGGTAGTATTACATTAGGTTTATTTATATGTGAATTATATGTGTTTGAGTAGGTGTAGGGTGTCGTCAGTGTATTTGTAACGAAATTGTATTCTGATTGGCTGTGACTGAATAATGTGTATGTAAGTGTATGCTGTTGACTGCGTATAAGGTTTTTTTTTTATTCACAGAAGATTACGGTTTACCAAACTGTCAGTTAAAGTTTTTCGAGCGTCAGTGATTCCTTCATGCCTTTTTTGTAAACCTACTTATATTTTCTACAGAGCCTTCGACCGCGTTTTACCCAACTGTTCAGTAATATTTATCTGACGTTTTTATATATTTAACGATTATTTGCATTAAAATGTCAACTATCAAGTACAGTGTTAATTAATGAACAGTTCAGAAGATATTCGTATTAGTTTGTCACACTTTCTTGTTTGTGAATGAAGTATTACCGAATTTCGTTTTACCGAACTAGAAATGAAACTTTATCAAAGTATCCATATGTCCCAAGTTTACCCAACCGAGTTTCGTAAAGTTTCTCGAACTATTTTTCTCCGTGTACATTTTCTCGTTTCATACAAGATTTACAAAAAATTTTTTTTCCGTGTTAATCCTAAGGAAAATTTCAAGGACCGAGAGACATGTGTTAACATTAACGGATTTAAAAATAAAAAAATACGTGTTCACTGTTTTGGGTAGCCTCACAAGCAAACGATTAATTTTGACCCCCATTCCAACATTTTTTTGCCCCATGTATTTTTGAAACATTCTATTGTTCTATTGTTCATGTCAATTAGCAAGATTCATATAACTATTGATTATAGTATTTTAGCAGAGGTTTGAATGATGAAATTCAAATTAAATTTCTCATTTCAGTAGCGATTTTATTCTCCAACAGTTATTTAAGCAAAATTATGTACCTATTTTAAACTCTATAGTTAAGTGTAAAATCGCCTAATTTTTAAGTTATTAAAATTAAAAGCTATACACCATTCTTTCACCCAATATCCTTACACTTTTTCTACTCCTTCACTCAATGTAATTTCAAATTTGCATTATTTTGTTCCAGAATAATTTTCTTATTAATATTTAATTAGTTAAGGTATCAGTGTTGGGTAGTATCCAGGTACAAGTATCTAAGTTACTTAAAAAGATAAGTTTCTTGTATCTTTTGCAGTAACTTAGTTACTTTAAAAAAAATAACTGTAACTTACCTTAGTTACTAATTTACTATTTTTTCAGTAATTTGTAACTTTAATTTTATAGTTACTTTTGAGTTACTTTGTATTTTTTGTATAATTTCCTTTCAATAACAAATATGAATTTTTGTAATTTTATTTCAAATTAATATATTGTTGTTCACTTGCCAAAACATACCGCGCACTTTTTATTTTAACTGATGTCTATCTGTTTAAAATTTTTTAATTGGGGGGGGGGGTACAATTTAAAGTAACTTTGAAAGGAACTTAAGTTACTTTCTCTAATATCTGTACCTGTATCTAGATACTTTTTTAAAAAAGGAACTGTATCTGTGACTAGATACTTTTTTAAAAAAGGAACTGTATCTGTAACTAGATACTTTTTTAAAAAAGGAACTGTAACTGTATCTAGATACTTTTAATAGAGTAACTTACCCAATACTGTTAGGTATACATAAAATGAAAATACAATTAAAATTCACTTAATATTTGTATGTGAGTTTAATTTGATTAAAAATAAAACATTTAAAATACATATTTGCAATAAATATTCCGAAGATACCAATAAGCTAAGGTGTTCTGTTGAGTACAAAATTAATCAAAATTTTTTATTTGCTTTTTTAGGTCCGTTTTGGGTTTTGTTTCATTCCAACTTTTTTGTTTAGGTATGGAAAAATTCAAGAACAAATTCAATACATGACAATTCAATACAATTCTCGAATTTACATTGAAAAAATGGGTTGTTGGGCGAACTATTTTAGTAGATGGACAAACTACTTTAGTATTTACAAAGTTTCATTAATTGACGTAACTATTAAAATTGTTGTTGCAAGAACTGAATAGATACGCCTACTAATAACATAGTTGTCACAATTGATAAGGTATGTAGTAGAGGCATATGTTATACAAACCAAAGTATTTGGCCGAATTAACCATTTTTTTCAGCGCATGTCTATTATCTCGTTTCACATTTGCCTCTAAAACAAAATCAAAAAGCAAAC
This sequence comes from Euceroptres primus, assembly GCA_037177015.1. NCBI lineage: Eukaryota > Metazoa > Arthropoda > Insecta > Hymenoptera > Figitidae > Euceroptres > Euceroptres primus. The sequence goes on from JBAGKK010048976.1 coordinate 4,246, forward strand.
AGAGTTACTGATGTTATTGTTATTTTTGATTAAATTTTTGCTACAATTTTTTACTTTTTTTTGGAAAATATTTTGTGAATTGATAAATTATTGTCTTGAATTTTATTTATTTCATAGGAGAATATTGCGCTTCCTCAATCGAGCAGCTACTGGTCGAGGGAGTGTGATAGTTTTAACCGTTTTTTTCCTTTTAATCCAGAAGTAGAGAATTTCCAAAATTAGTATTATGAGAGAGGAAGCAATGCCTCCAAAAAGGATCGATAAAAGTATTGCTATATCCAAAAAAGTAACGGGGTCATGCACTTCTTTCGGTGCAGTGGATTGTAGTGATTTTAGTTTTTTGGAAAACAATTTCGATTTTATATGCTGTAATATGCCACTGCTTCTGAGTTTGCTGAGACTGAAACAATTTTGTGAGCAAAATATAAGTAAATGAAGAAAGTAAAAAAATCTGAGGTTGAGAAAAATCTTACATTCGGTTTATTTCTCTGGTGTATGGACTATTTTTTGGTAAGATGCTCCCAACGGAAAAACGGAAAATACCAGTTTCAATTCTTACTATGGGGCAAGGAAGCGGTAAATTTTCTTGGAGAATCAGTTGAAAATTCATTTGGGAGAGGAAAAAAGCCACTTTATTCTTGCAAATCTAAAACAGTTCACTTATATTACTGCTTGAAGAAAAGAGTTAATTCAAACAAACAAAAAACACAAAAATAACTTTTGATAAGGTTTTAGTTTCATCAATAATAAGAAAAACACGCTGCAAAATAAAATACAGCATTTTTATCCCAAAAATTATAAATAATATTTGGTTTTTATAGCCGCAAGAAATTATTGAAATATTCGCATTCCAAAAGAAATTTTATTCAAATTAATTTTAATAGTAACTAAAATTTTAATTCTTCAATTGCAAGATTCATTTTAATTTCATATATTGCAAAATTAAAAATTAAACAAAGAAATATAAAAATATCACCAATAAAATATAAATTTAATTTTTATTTTTTATAAGTAAACCTGTGAATTTCCAAAATTTTTCTCTGATATTTTTCAGTAAAAATCTATCAAAAGTAATGAAAAAGTTCTGAACCATAAAATAAGGAATATTTTTGTGCGTTGCTTTGTAACATAGAAAAATAAACAAATAAATTGCAGTGGCTTTCTTTATTTTCAAAAAAATGAATGAAATCTCACAAAAATAATCTCCTGAAAAAAACTGGAGTCAAAAAACGTGAGCAGCGAAATGTTCCAAATAAAATGAACTTGTTTGTACAAAAAAGTAAGAATCCAAGCATAAAAAAATCCGAAAAGTATTCATAAAGGGGGCATTATTTTTCAAGTGTACCCAGCCCAAAAAAATTAATTTCTCCGATCGAGCTTAAGTTTATAAAAAGTTCTGTCCTATTAGATTTCAGTTAAAAAAAAACAAAAAAGATTGATCAATTTGGTTAAAAACTCGCCGAGGTAGAGTTTTTATGCATGGCATATAAAAAATTTTGGCCCAAACGTTTTCGATAGTTTTTTTCCCTATCTTTTAAATAAGATGAAAAATTTTTTTAAATTTAAAATTTAGGCATCATTTTAAAAAAATTTTTTGCATGGACAGTTTTTCATAACAAAAAATATTGCATAAACAGAAATTCGAAAAGGGCCACAAAAAATTTTGCTAATTTTAGAAAATTGAAAATTTTCAAAAATGAAATTTTTTACATTTGGTTAATTGCGCATTTTTAATGCACAAATAACATTTATGCTTATTATATTATGTACATTATATGTAAATTGCACATTAAAAATGCGCAATCAACCAAATTCAAGAAATTTTATTTTTGAAAATTTTCAAAAACTTCTAAAATCAACATTTTTTTAAATTTTCGTTTCTACAATATTGTTTGTTATCAAAAACTGTCCGCGCAAAAAATGTTCTGAATTTTTTTCGCGCAAAGGAAAAATTTCTTGAATTTACTAGGTTACTTAAAATAAAATTCAATTTCTCAAAAACAACAAAAACCGACATTTTGCAATGCAAAGATCTGAAAGTAAGCATCTCAAGCTTTATTTTTGGTTAAAAAAAAAAGAAAAAAAGTGTTGAACTTAAAAAGAAATAAAAAATATTTTTGATTTTCTAAATGATGGCTAAATTTTGGATTTTTCTAAATTTCTTTTAATGTCATTGGAAAGGATGAGAAAATATCTATTGGAAACGTTTTGGTCAAAACTTTTTATATGCAATACATAAAAAGATATTTATATCCGATATAGAGGCCCTTTGCACAAAGTACAAAAATTTCACTCCCTCTACCTCGGCGAGTTTTTGACCAAACTGATCAACCTTTTTTTTTTTTGAAGTGCCATCTAATGGGTCTAAACTTTTTGTAAATTGGAGCTCAATCGGAGAAATCATTTTTTGGGTTGGATACACTTGAGAAATAATGTCCCAAAGAAGATTTTGATGTGCCTGACCTTTCTACTCTAAAAACAATAACACCAATTGAAACAAAAAAACAGTAATCGCTTAAAGGAGGACATAGGCCAATCAAAATTTTCTTTATGAATTTTTCTTACTGGATTTCTTTAAGCTTGGATTTTTACTTTCTTGCACAGACAATTTCATTTTATTTGGCAAACTTCAGTGATTTCATTACTTTTATTTGCGGTAAAAATTGATTTTACTTTTTTCGTGGCAAATGTCTTTGATTTCATGACTTTCAATTGCGATATTCTTATATTTTATTTTAAAAATTTTAATTTTGTAAAGGGTATTTTTCAAAGATTCAAAGATTCAAATATTTGATTTTACTGTTTAAAAGAAAAGAGTGTATGCAAAGAAAAAAAAAACACTTAAAAGATAACGCAAAGCATAAGAGAAAAAACAAAATAAAATAAAAAGATATAGACGAAACTTTACCATGTCCATAGCTTGAGGAACATTTTCTGGTAGTTCACTCCAGTTCATCATCAAATTACCTGCTTCTTTTAATACAGGATTTTTCGACTCCTGATAGAAGGCATTAGAAATATTTAATGGATATTAAATTATTTCTCTTCCAATGCACATTATGTGCATTAATATCGACGCCTCCACTGCAGAGGGCTCCAAGTTCTTTTCGCTCCGTCTGCAGCTCCAATTCCTATGCTTATACACAGAACTTGGCGCAGTATACGGAGCGAAAAGAACTTGGAGTCCTATGCAGCGGAGGCGTCGATATACTCACCAGAATCTCGTCGTATTCAGCTTTGCTCTTACAGACGATTAACTTATGTGATTTGACTTTCGCAAACTCTGCCAGAGATTTGAATGGTAAATTTGTATCATTGATCGTAGTTTGATTGACGAAGTTCGCCGAGTAGGCGGAAAAAATAGAGAAAGCGAAAAAGAAAATCGAAGAATAAAATATCCTAAGGGATGGTGTCTTTGGAAATTCTATAAGAAATTAGAGAACTAAGGTATATAATATGAAAAATTGTAAACAATGAATATATTCTAGTTCTTCTTATATTCAGTACCTGGTAAACCTTGTTGACAGTAAATCCCACAAACATACAGAAAATCGTCACCAACAAATGTCCCATGAAGATCTGTTTGTAGTTTCGTTTTCATGATTACACGAATAGCCTGAATGACTGCAAATGACAATACTAAAGCAATCCAAACTACAATCGAGAAGGGCTGAAAGAATTAATTATTAAAATTTATTTACGTTGTGTGTTATTTGTTCAGTTTCTATCTGAACCTATGTCTTCTACCTGGAAGTATGCAGTCCACAGAATTAGTATCTCACTTTTCGGTTTCTTTATCAGCAATAAGTGTTCAAAGTTACCTATGATTTCGGTAGAGTCCTCTAATTCTGATGTTACCGCAAATTCCTGTTTAAAAATTCAAAAGCATTGTCATAAGCTTCGCTTTACGTTTTTGGCGCCGAAAAAAACGTCCAATTTTGGCATCGAAAACATGATTATCGTTTTTATGCTATGCACAATGTCCTACCGCAGTCAGAAACGAGAAAGGACAACTACGCAGTCACGTAATCAAATATTTTTAAAAATTCTAATTCAAATTTAAATTCTTGTATTACTCGCCATTTTCAAATAAATACATTTCAAGAAGTTTTCTAGTTCATTCAATATCAATAGAAAAATTTGAATTGTTTCATTTGTACATCTTACCCTAGAATTCACATCTTTAGTATTCAAAGCTTTTCCATTAAGTACGTCTCTATCGCTGAGTACTAATTTTTCCGATTCGAGAATGAGTCCGGTTTTTGGTTCCCAAGTAGCCCTTTCGTAAATTCTCATTTGCGTTTCATGTAGGGAGTTCCATTCTCGAATGGCAGGATCTTCGTTGCATTTAACAAGGAGAGAAACTCCTTCAGGTAGGAGGAACGGATTGCCATCTGGTTTCATGCAAAATTCTAGTAAAGGAGTTTCGTCAGTTTTTACGAAAACAACAAGATTAGTAGTATCTTTTCGACTTAGGAGTGGTGTTGCTTTCTGCATTTTATTCAAGTCTCTTTCAGTAGACATCAGAAAAAAGACACTCATCGCTTTAGCATATTTTCTTTGACCTTCGAGCTTGTTAAGTCTCTCAGGAGGAAGTGACAATACCTTTTCCATGTTGATAGTCGATGACATAATTCTGTCCTTATACAATTTCACTTGAATATTGAAAATTAGATTCTTTTGCGATATATCTAGGAAGAATTAAAAAGAAATTTTATATATAAATATATATATATATATATATATATATATATATATATATGAATGAACATCAATAATAGTTATAATGTTATTCTATAATATTATTTCTTTCCTGAAAAATAAGTTGATTTTCGAAATTGAAACCTTCATCCTCATCTTATTTTCGTGAAAAATAAAATATTCTTTAGGATATTACTTTCTTCGTCAGTAAAATGTAGCAAAGTTATAGATGAAGATTTGCTGAATTTATAGACATCTGTGATTAAATGCACAAAATCCTCTGCTGTTAACGGGGCTGCTGTAGTTATCGTGATTATGAAGCAAATTTTCAAAACCATGAGAATGGATAGATTCATTTTCTTGATTGAAATTTATTTATGGCTGCATTTCTTCGAACTGGAAATGCAGAACATACAGGAAATATAGAAAATGAAGTAATATATATCAGGTTTTATAATAAAAAATTCATTCTATATAAAATTATTTCATTCTTTGTTCTGATGTTACCATGTAGTGATAAAATATCATGTTCATTAGTGTTTCCAAAAACAATTTTGTATTGGAGGTCAAAATTAATCGGTTTCTTGTGAGATTCCCAAAAAAGTAAATACAAATTTTTTTAAAAATTAGTTAATATTAACATGTGTCGCTTATTCCTTGAAGTTTACCTTAGGACTAACATCGGAAAATCAACAAATTTTTATCAATCTTTGTTGAAACGAGAAAATACAATTTACCATAGGCTGTATCTTATACCATCTGATGGAAACTCTTTAAGGGGTATGAATGCGCTATTTATTTTTCATTTCGACCCTCCTAAACCGCTTTAATGGACCCCTAAAAACCACCCCCATGGCAGGGTAATCATAGTGTGACGGAATATTGTCATTAATTATCACTTTTTCCCCTTTTTTTACAGATCAACATTAGTAGATAAATCTTACCTTTTTATTTACCTTTTAAGAAATTTGTTATTGTACACATTTTCTTATTTGTTCAAATAATTTTTTACTTCTCAATATGATGAATTAATGCTATTTTCATAACACTACAATCTATTAAATCAATATGAAAGGCCAGCTAATTAGTTAGTGTTATTTATAAATTGTTTAATAATTATACAGGATGTTAAGAAAAAATAGATGTTTTATGTCTGAGTAGATTAATATTTAATAAGTTACCATAAAAGTGATGACATACTTCAGACG
>JBAGKK010048987.1:0-10154 GCA_037177015.1 Euceroptres primus
GTTGGATTTGGCATTAAAAAATGCATCGAAATCATATATTGATTTTCATTGAAAAAATTTTTTACAACATTCTATCTGCTGATTTGTAATTTTTGGAAAAAAATTTTGATCCAAAAAATCTCGAAAACCTGACGTGCTGCAGAGAAATGGAGGCCAGATTCGGATTAAGTACAAAAAACTACTCTGAAAATGACATATCTCATTCCATGAGCACATAGGTCACATTTTGTTGACCAGTGTAGCCAGTCTATTCGTGTTTATTAATCTTGTTCGACTTTTTGTTTCAGATGATTACAGCGACCTGTTGCTCTGCCGCAGTCCAAAAAAACACAAAATTTTGTTCGTTAACTATGTCAACAAATTTGATTTTATTAAAAAATTTTTCATACGAAACTTGTAGAAAATACTTTTTCCAACAAAACAAGAAAAAGAAAACCTAAATCCGTTGATAACTTTTCGAAATATTGAATTTCAAAAATTCTGAAGAAAAAAATTTCACAGTGATGTTTGTCCCCTAAAGAGGAAATGAAGATAAAGAAAAAAAGGAAGAATTATATAAGAAAGAACAGGAAGTTTTTAGCAGGGAAAAAATACTGATGATTTTAGAAGAGGATGAAGAAGGCAGTAAAGAGGAAAGACTGAGAAAAGAAGATAAGGTAAAGTTGAACAGGCAAGAAGAAGTAAAGAGTATTACAAGGAAATAAACAGGTGGATACAAGAAATAGAGAAACTTGGATAAAAGCAAACGAATAAAAAAGAGGAAGATAGGGGTAGAAGAAAAATCCAGAAAGCAACTAGCGGCAGAAGGAGTTAATAGATACAAAGAAAAGTTAAAAAGAAAGAGAAGAAATATTAGATTTGGTCAAGTTAAATAACAAATAGAATTGGCTGAACGAACTCATAAGCTTTTAAACGCATTATGCGTTATTTGATAAATTCGATAGTTTAACAGTCCTTTAACCTGAAGACGTAATGAAACGAGAAAGAATCAGGCAGGAAATTAAAGTTAGAGTAGCAAGGAACCAGAAATCAGTAGTGATTTTGAATAATAAAAAGACTGGAAACCAAAGAAAGTTGTGAAAAAGAACAAAGTAATTAACGTTAGACTATTTTTAATTTTTAATTTTTTGCTTGTAATTGGTTTGGCCGAATAGGTCCTTTTGTTTTTTATTGTTTCAGAGAATGGCGAACATCGAATCGTGGAAATGCAGGTTTTGCGGTAGGAAGATATCAAAGGACTTGTATCTATTTCTCGACGAATAGTATGGGGAGAGAGACGAAACCAGTAAGGTAGGGCACACGACACCAAATAAAGATAAGAAACGATATAGGAAGTCCAGTTGAGAGAAAATTAATTGTGAATTCTGCGAAGTAACTGAAATTTCCGTTCCTCATATTAAAGAAGATGACGACTGCTTAGTCTTGGACGTAGATGAGCAGGAACTTCTGATGAGTCCAGATACAGAACTTTACGTGTATGTACCACGTCCCACACTAGGGGGAGGGCTGTAACGTGAAGTTTCATAAGGGCCCTTTCTCCTTCCGGCACTGACCTAGCTCGAAAGGGGTGAGATCTGAATTGTCAGTTCTTTGCTTGTATGTGAACCCGCAAGTCGCAAAAATCTGCCCCTCACCTGCTAGTGTGCCTGCCCAGTGCCAGTCAGCATAAACTCCAGGACGCTTTTCCACGACGTCGACGCTGTCTCTAAGGAGCATCCTCACTCCGACACCATTTGTTCAAACATTCCTTTGGGCTGGAGCCCACTTTGTAAGTGGTCGAATAAACCATTGTTTTCTATTTGTCGTTACTCACTACTACTTTCTCCGTGGTCCACATCCCCATGTTCCATCCTAATTGTAGCCAATTTCCGGGCAGTTGGGTGTAAACGACATATAGTCGACTATTTTCCAAAAAAAAATTCAAAATGAACTAAATAATGAATTATTCTTAACCTGAGACCAAATTCCTGGTAAAGGTCAACTAATTTCCAGTCTGAGAATAATCAAGAGCTGTGAAGCTCTCTAAGCTTACAATAAAACGGTTAGCTTTCATGATATGTCACATTCCACAACAAATGGTTAAAAATGATGAAAATTCAAAAAACTTAATACTGAATGCGTAGAATTGAATGATAATCTTACCTGCATCTTCACTGGACTGCTCAATGTACAGTTTCACTTTACTGAACGTGGCTGCCACATACTTTGTCTGATTTCGAAGAAGAAGATCATCGTACGTTTTTTCTGCATTTGGTTCTGCCAATAGCAATAATTCCATAAGAGAACTACGGCGCAGAGCATTTATAACGTAGTTGTGGTTATTTAAACGGAAAAGAGCCCGCAATGCTGCATCTGAGTATGAATTATCGCTTCTGCTTACTAAAGACAGATTTAGTTGTGCCAATACCTTCTCTGTAAAAAATTTCACAAAATAATTAAATACATAATTTTATAATTAAACTTTACACAAGTTTCTCTAGGAATACATCAAAATATAAATTGAGTCAATTAATTTTTCAAAACTTTTGAACTCAGAAACTTCCCTCAGCTAAAACTAAAGTTGGGTCAATTTTTATTCAAATCCAAAGATTTTTGTCCTAATTTGATATTCTTGAGGAAGGAGGGTTGTCAATAAGGTCGACGGTTTTTTGTCCATTTATCGATTTCATTCTCCTTTCGTATTTTTACACTATTTTGGTCAAATAGTATGAAAAAAGTAGTCATTTTATGTTCGTGTTCCTCAATTCAAGTTTTGCAATTATCTCCGAAAATACTGATTTTTTGGAAAAACTCTTTATACAAAAGTTGTAGATCTTAAAAAATGGAATATTTATTATTATTGCATTTTTTAGCTCTTATTTTGAACATGAGCACACTTTTAGCCATTTACAAAATTTACATACTTTATTTTTTGAAAAAAAAAAGCTTTCTAGCGAGTATGATCAACAGGGCTTAAAGGGGAGAATATGATCTTATTGCCACGCCTTCTATTAAGTCTAATGAATATTTAACATAAAATTACATTACTTATATATGATCCTAGAAGAGTCCGGTGAGTACTATCTTTTGATGCATATGTAAGACCCGTGTCGGTACGATTGAGAACAGTGCCCGCAGTATCCGTGTACTCGATCAATTGTTCCAGAAACACTATGACATTACTGGTGCTTTCAGCCACCGTCCCATCTTTAGGTAACGCTGTTCCTGATTCGTTACGTACGCTTTCAGCAAAATCTTCTAAAGCTTTAGCTCCCTGAATTGTGAGATAAGAGACTTTAATTTGATACAGAGCTTTAACTTCAATATAGGGCAGAGTGGTCGACAGTAATTGTTCTTGATGCACAATGAAACTTTAGAACCAATGAGAGATATGCAATATATAATAACACAAGCCAACAATGATTTTAGTGCAGAGTCCTAGAAAGCTGTTTCCGAAGGAATTTGACGTGCTGAATCCAAATCTGTTGTTCAAATTGCTCCATCAGCTCTCGTTCTCGAGATATTCCAACCTAAAAGTGCAAAAAATGCCGTTTTGGAGTGGAATAACTCTAAAATGAAAAGAGATCAATGAATTTAAGTGACAAATTTGAACCCTATGAAATGTCTTTTAAACCCAAAATGAAAGGCCGAAATTTCGATTTTCTTGCAACAAGTATGAAAGAGTTTTATCGATTTTAATTAAAATAGAAAAATGCACAATTTAGCACAAAAAAAATGTATATCTAGAAATTTTGATGTATCAGCTAAAGTTATGGATGATATAATATATTATTACGATAAAATGGCAATAAGAAGCTGTTTTTCTTATTTACATAAATAGCATTTAATTACCTCATTCTACAAAATGAAAGCTTCTTTTCTTTGAATTTCTTGAATTTTACGTACTAGGGCAATCGCGCATACGGTTCCAACAATAATCCGCCATCATGTGGGTATCCCATCTGCCTTGATATCTGTCTTTTATGACTTTGATGTCCCTGTGGAATTTTTCTCCCTGTTCTTCACTTAAATCTCCAAGATTGTGTGAAAAGTTGGCCAAATGGCTGTCAAGGTAGTGGACTTTTATGCTCATGTTGCACCCCAACTGTTTGAATTGTATCAGCATACGATGTACTAATTTTGCGTAATCGTTTGACTTGTGATTACCAAGGAAGTTTTGAACGACTTTAACAAATAAAGTTCAGGCAGATAGCTCAATTTTATTCATGGAATGTAAAAAATTTCAGTATTTTATAAGAAGCCTTATCTGAGGACCGTGGAAAATACCGCCTTTCAGTTTTTCTGCACTTAGACCTGGAAATTTATGCGTTAAGTAATCGAAGCAAGAACCATCTTTGCTAAAGCTTTCACAACCTGTTTCATCAGTCCTATTTTAATATGTAATGGTGGTAGGATAATTTTGTCTCTGGAAACTAATGGATCATTTATTAAATTCTTCTGCCCAATAGCCATGTCATCTCTTGAATCTTTGTCTTACTCAGTGCTCATTTTTAGCTCCACTGTCCCGACACAAAAAACAAGGATATTTTGTGTAGCCACTTTGCTGTCCTAGCAAAATATTAACCATTTTTAGGTCTTCGCAAATCGTTCATTGATGCTCTTGATATATGATCTTCTCCAAGGCAAGAGAGATTGTCTGATACACTTCTTTCAAACTGGTGGAATGAGCAATTGGAATTAAAACGCCATTCAGTTGCCTTGTATTCTATTAGACCCATTTTTTTCAAAAAACCGTCAACATCAGTGCAGAATGCTAGCTGGTTTTTGTTCCTAGAGAAAGCATATTTTTTCTTTTAATCTAAATGCTAATACCTCAGAAGATTCCTTTGAAAGATTTAGGTCTCTAATGAGGTCGTTGAGTTCATTTTGACTGAAAAGTTCTACGCTTAATAAGGTTCCTGCAAAGTCGTTGCCATTATTGTTAATTTCGCTGTCTTGTATGCTTTCGATTATAAAGGTTTCAGCCTCTGAAATCTTTGGTTTGAAACAAGAAGAAGGAACAGGTACCTCGACTGAGTGAGGCAGAGGTCTTCCAGCAGATGTAGTATCCGGGTACGTCCATTTGCTCCGATTATTTCGATTGATACCGTTGGCATTCAGCTTACAAGAGAATGAGTCTTCGTAATGGTTTTTTGGTTCCTGCCAAATTATTGGAACTCCAAATTTCAAACAACGCCGGTTGCCATTCACCCATTGTTGCAAATGCTGAGTACACGTCTTGCAAGCAATATGAAGAAGCAATGGCTTGTGTTGGTCTCCTATTTGGATTCCAAAATATTGATGATATGCTTCTTTTACAGTCTTTGATATTTCATACCTATACTTTCTGATAGTGTATTCACCACAAATGTAGCAAAATACCATCTGGATTATTAATACGTCTTCTTGAGGTAGCCATAATTTTCAACTGAATGCACAAAAGCAAAAAGAAGAGCTAAAAGAAAGTGAAGCTACAAATCGCTAAATTCGTATTTGTTTCAAGGAAATCGCAATTTCAGCCATTCACTTAAGTAGGGTTTGAAGGACTATCCCGTGACGAAATTAATGTTTAAAAAGTGATTTCGATCGTCTTTTTTCGCGAATTTAAATTCGTCGTTTAAATTTATTGATCAATTTTCATTTTAGAGTTATTCCACTTTAAAAAAGACGAAAAATGGCATTTTTGGCACTTTCGTGTTGGAATAGCTCGAAAATGAGAGCTGATGGAGCAATTTGGGCGACGGATTTGGATTCAGCACGTCAAATTCCTTCGGGAACAGTTTTGTAGAACTCTGCACCAAATCAAATGTTGAAATTTGTAGGCCTGTGTAATGTATGAAACGCAGAGCTTCATTCATTTCACAGGTCTATTTTTTGCATTTGGCCTTACTTCTATTACAAGTTGTAAATCTTCAGAGGTTTCTTAATGCCTTTAAGCATTTATTTTTCTTTCAGAAAATTGACTGAACATTTTCATCATAAATAAATCGTTTGGACAATTCTATGACATAAAAAAGTGAAAATGAATCCAAAGGGTTCGTAACCTATTATGTGTCATCTTATGGATCTAATTTATTCAGTTCGAAAATATCTAATATTGCCTAAAAATGTCGGACAACCTAAAAATAATACTTATTGAAATGCTTAGATGCATACGTTTTAGGGTTAATATTTACAAAAATCTGTACTTCTTACCGTAGCATTTAATGTAGATATAACAGATGCGAATTTTGACCTGAGAGCATAATCACATCCTTCAACCGTTCTCTCTAGTTCTGGTTTCAGTTCACCAAGATGTTTTAAAATGGGAAACACGACTAAAACAGCAGAAAAATCACGTCTCCCAATACATCTTTTAGCTCTAGTCGCAATACTCTCTCCATCGTGCGCTACAAGATCCATAGCATCACGAACAGTTGCCTCCAACACCTGAGGTTGTAAATTTGGCGACAAAATTGTCGCCACAAGAGTACGCTCAGCTTGCATGAGCTTATGTAAACTAGCAGTTAAGAGTAGATAGTTTTCCATTTCCTGCTCCTCGGGAACAGTATCCTCTACAGCATGGTTGGATGGTGTAGGTAATGGTCTTCTCGAAGAAGGAAATGAGAGTCCTATACCAGTTGTTTGCGACGCTTTTAGAAACATTTTGCTAGCTTTTTTCTCCAGTGCGTGTTGCAATCGTCTAGATGCTTTGCGTCCAACATTCTCTTGTACGCTTATTGAATGACGATGCTGGAATTTTGTTTTCTGTAAATTTTTAAAAATTGGATATTTCCTAACTGCATTTACGCCTTTCATTTTATAACATATATAAAGAAATAGTCATAATCAAAAACATTTTTTTTATATACTACGTAAATAAATGTGAATTTCAAGTAAAAAATTAAACTAAAATCAAGATATGCGGCAGCAAATCGCCTCCAAGCCCAAAAAATGCTTTAAAAACTCAAATATATAACTATCTTGTCAAAAAAATTCAACCAATGATCGCCGAAATGCGAATTACAAGCAAATTCTCTAACTAGAATTATAATCTGTAACAAAAATGATTTTTGACAATAAGCATGGAATATCTCAAACAATTTATGACATATCTCAACCAAAATTGGTGGGATGACATGTAAAAAGATAATAGAAAATTATTTTTATATCAGTATTTTATAATAAAAACATGTTACAATATAAAAACAAATAAATTAAAATTATATGAAAAAATATCCTCACTCGCTCCGCTGGGAATCGAACCCAGGTCTCCCGATTGCCGATCGGTTACTCTGATCTCTAAGCTACTAGAGAGATCGAGAATTACTCTTATTACTAAATATTAAACTTGAAATCAAGAACACCTAGATCAAAAGCAATTCTCGAATTATCTAGTAGTTTAGTGGACAGATTAACCGACCGGCAATCGGGAGACCTGGGATCGATTCCTAGTGGAGCGAGTGAGGATCTTTTTTCACAGAATTTTAATTTATTAAAAGATTTAAATTTCATCTAGTCCGAAATGACGTTAAAATTCTCTGAGTTAACGGGTTAATATTGAGTTATACAGTTGAGATCAGTTATCACGTTTAGTGAAAAATTTCTTCTGATACAGTTGAGATCTGTTTTCACGTTTAGTAAAAAAGCCTCTTCTGATGATAATCTTGCAACCTACCCAAATGATAATTCAGAAATCTTCTAAATAAAAAAAATAATTATTGCATTAATTATTATTAAATGAATTTAATATACTATAAACATTTTCATTTCATATAAAATTAAATTGATTACATTAGAGAAAGAAAAAAAATTAAACACATTTGGCGGGCTTATCGTTGTTATGTGACAGGCACACTAAATGTGTTTACAATTTTTTTTTTCTTTTTCTAATGTATCAATTTAATTTTACATAAAATGACAATTTCCATGTATTAAATTAATTTATTAATTAATACAATGAATAATTTTTTTATATTGTAACGTGTTTATATTACAAAATACTGATATAAAAATAATTTTCTATTATTGTAGGGGAGCGATGCCGAATGTGGTGCAACAGCTAATGTGGCGCACTCGTATTTAAAGAAATTAACGCACTCTGGGCGGAGGATAAAAACCTAATTGAATGTATTTTTGTATTTAGTGATGATTGGTAAAAAAAATTGATGAATTAAAGCAAATGTCAAAATTTTATTAAGAAAAATGCGTTTTTCATGTCTTTTTTTATGTTTTGCATTTATCAGAAGTAAAATAAAAACGAATGAAAAATTATGGTACATTATTTTGAATTTTTTGAAAGATTTCTCATATTAGTTTGTAGCGATTTCCTTCTAGTCACGGAGTATTTAAATGGCCGATAACAAAATAATGACTTTCAAATCGACAATCATATTTAATTTAATTCAGGTTCCTATTTTCAACTAGAATTCTAATTTATTCTGCAAATATTTTTATTAGTAAATTAAAAAGCTGTAGCTTCGAGTGCGATTTGTTTAAAGTTCGCCCAACAAATATTTGCTATTTAAGTTGATTTAATCTTTCCTTTGCACGATATTTTGAGGACAATTATTGACCTTGCTCTCAGTCGTGGCAGAAAATAAAATCAGCATTAACAAAATAATTATAATCTCCAAATCACTTGAACTTTACGTAATTTAATTTACTTTTCAGATATTGATTTTTAGGCGTTCCATATATCTCCAAAATTGTGCGAACTGAATTTAATTTAGATTGTGGACAACATTGAGGTGAGGATGATTGCGAATAATACTTTATATATTCGTACGTTAACTCACGTTCAGCGAAAATTGAAGTGGTTCAATAAATCGACTAATTCCACAGACGAGGAATACTCAAAATTAGCTGATGCCTTGCAATCAATTACCCAAACTCTCGCATCCACGAGTGTCTTGATAATTATCGATTACTCTAGCCTCAATGGCTTGAATTCTTTTATGGAATCATACACTCGGAATTGTTTAGATATCTATAATCTGGCTTTCCGCCCAAATGAGCTCCCATCTAGTGGGTTAAAAATTCGGAATTGACTCAAATTTCGTTTCCACAATTCCGTTAGTATTCACGCATTCAGAATTTCTCGAGAAATCGGTTTTTCCTAATGTTCATCCATCAAGTGGATTGAAAATTCGGAATAAACTTAAACACCGTTTATGCTATTCTGTTTGCGATTGGAAAATGACACACGGTGTAATTTTTCTGCTATGAAAAAAATTTCAGACCGGAAAATCACGGTTTGCGATTTTCAATAAAACACAAAACTCTAAACTTTGGATATTTAGCAACTCCTAAGTTCCTAAATTTGCTTAAGGGGGTATTATAGTTTGACCATGCGTTTTCGAGGACATTGTTCAAATTTCAATAAAAAAAAATCATTCAAATTTTTTTGAATGAAACTTTTTTCATTTATTACAACAAGTCTTTAGTACTTAAAAAAATATACATGAAATAAATCACTCAAATAGGGGGCGTGGTGGCATCTCAAAGAATATGTCCTGAAAACGGACGGTTGACATGATTCCGCTGTTTTAGAGCATCTAGAAAAAAACCAAACAGATTCTTAAAACATACAAGTATGGCTATATTCGAAACTAGAATAAATAAAAAATATCGATTTTTGAATTTTTAACAAGTCAAAAACCACAAAAAAGTGAAAATTCGGAAAAAACTTTTCAAAGAAATGTCACTTTTCGAATTTTCAATATTTCTGATTAGTTCTAGACCCGACTATAGCGACACTCGTATAGTTTAAGCATCTGTTTAGCTTTCTTTTTCAGACGCCTTAGAGCAGTGGAATCATGTCAAGCATGCGTTTCCGGGACATATTCTTTGAGATACCACAACGCCCCTATTTGAGTGATTTATTTTATGTATATTTTTTATGTACTAAAAAACTTGATGTAATAAATGAAAAAAGTCCAATTCAAAAAAATTTGAATGATTTTTTTTATTGAAGTTTGAACAATGCCCTCGAAAACGCATGGTCAAACTATAATACACCCTTAACGGGAGGATGGAGGAACATAAGTTTACCAAAATTCTCAAAACTGGAGAGTAGCGGGAGTTAGATGCCCCTTCTCGCGCTAAACTCCATGAGCTTTTGAAGAAGAAAATTTCGATGGATGAAGGCAAATGAGTAAAAAAACTCGTATTTCTTTGTCAAAGTGTGCGACGTT
>JBAGKK010048998.1:0-10154 GCA_037177015.1 Euceroptres primus
ATCTCGAGAACGGCACATTTGCCAGAGATGTGCTACACAGTTTTGGATTCTGGAGATCATTTTACATACGAATCAAACAAAAAATAGAATGGACCTCGCCGATCCGACGGAAATGGGGTTGGCGTCTGGACTATAAAGCAGATTACGTTTTCATCAGCAGTTTTCTAGCCTAACCGGGGCCCGTCTTAGGGATTTTTCAAGTTTTCAATTTTTAAAACATTTTTATTAAACGGCATAAAGGAAGTTATTAAATCACAACTTCTAAAAAGTTCTCTAATGTACAAAAATAATTGTTCCTTTCTGTTTTCGTTAATTCAACTCCAATGCAGAAAAAACACTTTCAAAATAACTAGAATTCTTCTGAGCATGTATCTTCATACATAAGTGATGAATGTAATGTTTTCATTCAAAAATATTAAGGGTTGCCCGTCTTAGGAGGTAGCCCGTCTTAGGCCATTTTCCTCTATACTGGAAATTCAGTTATTGTTTCATTTCAAGATACATTTTCATAAATTTCAGTTTCAATTTAGTAAATTTTAGTTACCGCAACTGAAATCATGAAAATTCAGTTACAGTTTAGTAATTTTCAACTACAGTTTCTGAAAATTATTTTAAATTTCATAAAAATTTCTGTAACCTAAAACTTTCGGATTTAAGAGCATTTCTAACAGTGTCATCAACATTTTACAAGTCTCATTACATAATAGTTATTTGCTGGGCATTATTTACCAAGGTTAGTACAAGAAAGTGAGTAAATATCGTTGAAAGCCTAGCATAATATAATTAATCGTATATCTCGAGAGCTCATTACATCAAGAAGGCCAAAGCACCTTAGAGCGACCAACAATCTTGTTTCTCGCGGATAACACCGTTTAAAATAATTCACAATCTGCTGACGATGGCCTCTTCAAATGGGTACATTGAACCACGAAACATACGTGTCACGATAAACTCTGTATTTTCCACCGATTAATTCGATTATTTTTATTGCTACTATTTACAAGTGGAACTTTGCACTTGCAAGACTATCTCCACCCTTTTTCTTGTGCTTTGTTAGAACCAAAAGAGTGCCGAGGACAGAAATAAGTTTCGATGAATGTTTTCAGATTATCAATCAATTTTAATATTTTTTTACTATTTTTCATATGACAACTTTCCTCTTTATTAAACGCAGGGAACACATATGGTGTAACACGTGTAAAACACGTCATATGTCCCCTTTAAACACGTGCATTGCATGAAATTTGACATGTGATTTACACATAATTTTACACGTGATTTTTACCCAAAATACATGTGATATACACCAAAAATACACGCTGTAACCCCTTCACTGTAAAGACTAAAATCACCAAAGTGGGCCAAAAATGTGCAGGGCATTCCAGCAGATAAATTTTCATGAAAGTTTGTTTGACCATTTTTGGGGTCGCTGAAAACGAATTTGAGGTCAAGATTCCAAAATTCAAGTTGGCGGATCCAATATGGCGACTACAATTTTGTAAAATGCAAAAAATTGGCCGATTTCAATGAAAGTCGATACTAGGGGGTTTTCGGGGTCGATGAATACAAATTTGGAGTCAAATTTCAAAAATTTAAAGTTATGGATGCAATATGGCGTCCCTAAATTTCAAAAAATTTACGAAGTTGGCGAATTTCAATAAAACTCTGTACTAGGGGTTTTTTTGAGTAATTGAATACGAATTTGCGGTCCAATTAAAAAAAATTTAAATTGCGGATCCAATGTGGCTGAAAAAGAATCTAGTGTAAAATTAGAAAATTAAAAATAGAAAACTAACTTAACAAGTACAGTAATATTCGACGATGCCTTCCTTTTTGGATGAAGTTAGCTTTTAAAAAAGCGGTTGAGTTCTGTGTAATAATTATCTACGGCATATGTACCATAAAATAGTATTCCACAGAAGTTAGCCGCTTTTTTAAAGGTTTACTTCAGCCATAAAGGAAAAAGCATCGTTGAATATTACTGTACTTGTTAGGTTAGTGGTTATTTTTAATTTTAGACTAGATTTGTTTTCAGCCATATTGGATCCGCCATTTTGAATTTTTAAAATTTTACCCCAAATTCGTATTCAGCAACCCCAAAAACCCTATAGTATCGATTTTTATTGAAATCTGCTAATACCATAAATTTGTTGAAACTTAGAGTCGCCATATTGAATCATCCATTTTGAATTTTTAAAATTTGACCCCAAATTCACATTCAGCGACTCCAAAAACCTCAGTGTATCGATTTTTATTAAAATGCGCTATTTTTATAAATTTTTTGAATTTAGGGTCGTCATATTGAATACCCCATTTTGAATTTTTAAAATCGACCCTAAATTTACATTCAACGACCCTAACAACTCCCTACTATCCACTTTCATTGAAATCAGTCAATTTATTTTTTTTTTCAAAACTTAGGGTCGCCATATTGAATCGCCCATTTTGAATTTTTAAATTTTGACCCCAAATTCGCATTCAACGTACCGAAAAACCGCCTAGTATCTACTTTCATTTTTTTTTGGATTCAAATTCGTATTCAGCGGCCCCAAAAACCCTCTAATACCGAGTTCGAAAAAATCTAATATCTGTTGAAAATTGTCACATTTTGGGCCACCATATTAGATTCGCCATTTCAAATTTTTGAATTTTGTATTCAGCAATTCTAAAAGCCTCCTAGTACCAAGTTTTGTGACAATTCGCTAATTCATTAAAATGTTATTGAATTTTTTATCTGAACATGTATACACGTATTTCATAGGGCGAGCTCACCTAGTCCAGTACGTGTATGTATGCGCGTATTTCACGGGAAACGGATTAAAATCTAAGTCAAAATCAATTCCGAATTCGAGCTTATAAAGGGAATATAATTTTACGAACGTCAAGCACACAAACAGAAATATTTTATTAATTTTCTGGTCATATTTCAAATAAATAATTGCTCCACTGCTACTGTAATTATTTGTTTGAGATATAACCAAAAAATAATTAAATTATTTCTGTTTTCCTGCATGATGTCCGGAAAGTTAAATTCCTTTTATAAGCTCGAATTTGGAATCAATTTTAACTCCGATTTTTATCAGCGTGTATTTATGGTGTAAATCACGTGTATTTTAGGTATAAGCCACGTGTGAATCACGTGTATTTTAGGTGTAAATCACGTGTAAAATTTGATGTCACGTGTTTAAAGCGGCCATAGGGCACGTGTTTTTCATGTGTATGTTCTTTGGAAAAATTTGAAAACTTTAATAATTATCCGGTAAAGAAGCATTGATTTTATAAAAACTATTTATTATTCTTGCATAAATTTCCCTTTAAAAAAGAATGAAAAGAATTACCTAAAAATAAAATATTGGGTTATAAAACTTTTTTAAGCACGTTATGTAACTGTTTCATTAACTTTAATGCAGCATTGTGATGCGAAAGAAATAGCATTTCAATATTTTAATATTTATAAGTTTGGAACGAGGGCAATATACCGTAATAATTGTGATAATACACTTTTGTTATATTGTTATATAATATTCATATTTTACGCGTCTCAGGGAACACACACATGGGTGAATCACGTGTATTACACGTGTAATTTACCCCAACACGTGTACTAAGTACATGTATTACACGTGTAATTTACACCAACACGTGTAAAACACGTGTCATACGCCCGATTTAAGCACGTACATAACACCTAATTTTACACGTGATTTACATCTAAAATACACGTGATTTACACGTATCTTACACCTAAAATACACGTAATTTGCACAAAAAATACACCAAAAATTGGAGTTAAAATCAATTCCAAATTCAAGCCTATAAAAGGAATTTAATTTTACGCACATCATGCACGAAAACAGAAATATTTTATCAATTTTCAGGTCATCTTTCAAACAAATAATTGCTCCACTGCTACTGGGATTATTAGTTTAAAATATAACTAGAAAATTAATAGAATATTTTTGTTTTCGTGCATGATATCCGTAAAATTAAATTCCTTTAATACGGTTGAATTTGAAATAATTTCAACTCCGATTTTTAAAAGTTTGTATTTTTGGAGTAAATCACGTGTATTTAAGGTGTGAGATACGTGTAAATCACGTGTAAAATTATGTGTAAATCGCGTGTCAAATTTCTCATAAACACGTATTTAAAGTGGACATATAACACGTGTAAAACACGTCATTTACACCATATGTGTTCCCTTAGATTGCGTCACGAATTATGACATTTGTAGCAAAGATGAAACATGTATTATAACAATTGTAACCTAATTTATAAATCCAAAGGAAAAAGTAAAGGAACTTGCCACGTACATATTATAACTTTTTTTATTGTTGTGTAGAATTTAGCATCTAACAAACATCAACAATGTAAATGATCATAAATAATAAAGACAGGGTCAATGCATTGAACCGTTGGATAACTCCGGTGAGTCGGCGACCGCTTAGTATCTTCCACCTCCCCTTATAGGCAGCCACCCACATAATAATAAACACACCAAGCCCTGAACCAGTTCTAACTAATATTACCTCAAGAGGGGAAACTGTTTACGTGCACTGTATAAGTATATCGTCAAATGCATTGTACTTAATACATAATACAATTTTACATAATTTTTCTATATTTTAAAATCCTTGCTATATTGCTTCCTCATAGAGGAAGCTTTGTAATGGTTACATTGTCGAAAATTTTTAAATTCATTTAATTAAACGTTCTTCAGTTGATAAATGTTTAATACAATGTCTGAACGTATGTTCGGATGTATGTGAATATGTGTGTGTGTGTGTGTGTGTGTCACACTTTTTTGTGAAACGATAACCTGAGAACGGTTGCAGATAAATTGATGAAACTTGAAGGGCTTATTTTTACCACTGATATCTCAAATCATACATAAAGATTTCGAAAAATATCCATTAGATTTTATTCTAGCACTTTTGTACTACTTGAAAAATCGGTTTTTATAATAAAAATTTTTCTCATTACAACAATTCAAAGTTGATGCTTAAGAAAAAAAGATTCCTTGACCTATAATATGAATACATTTTATTGAAAATTAAGAAACTTTTGATCATTTATAATATTTAAAAGAAATGAAAATTGACAATTCTACTACAATGATTTTTACTATTTTATTAAAATAATTAATGTTTCCTCTACGAAGAAACAAATTATCTATGTGCTGCTTCATCATAACGAGGAAGCAAAGTGCTCATGATATGAGCACCAAAAAATATAGACTCCGGGAAAACACCCGATATCGAATTCACAGCTAGTTATTGTTACGTCCTTGTGACATTCCGAAACAAGCTTGGTACTTCATGTAACGTATCTGTTACAGTTTTTTCTTATATGTAAATTCCTTGTGCCTTTTGTAATAGTTTTTACTTTTTAAGATAGTTGTTACTGTTTTTAACAAGCTTGTAACATAATGTTACATGCTTGTTACAGACCAGTGATTTTTTATATGATACAATGCAATTGTTACATGATTTTTATTCTTTCAACCTTAATATTACCTTATGCAATAATACTTACTTATTTCAAGACGCTTTGGAACATAATGTTAGCACTTGTTATAGTCCACAAGAAGCTTGTTATTCCTTGAAAAGCTTGTTACATAGGTAGTATGACATATCTGTTACAGTATGTTTTCGTATAATGAAAACTCCTTGCCACCTTATGTAATTCATGTTACATAATGTATGTAACTTAATTGCTCGCTTAATTGTTATATGATAATTCAATATATATATTGAATTATATATGCTAACATTTTACAAAATGAAACAATATGTAACACGCACTGTAATATAAATATCTAACATTTTTCCAACTTCTATGTAACTGTTACATAAGTGTCACATTAGCCTTTTTTATGACATTAGTTTATATTGTACTATAAAAATTATTTAAAGATGCGAATTATTTTTCTCTTGTTTTTCTTAAGTGAAACCCTGATTGAAATGTATGCGTAATACTGGGGACAATCATGTTTATTAATAAGAATGCAACATGTCTAGGGTCGTTGTCGCGAAGATGCGATATCTTTTACTGACACATCTATGTGAAAAACGTGATACGAGAATATAACTGTGTATACCCAATTCCTTCTTAATATTAAAAATTCTTGCGTAATACGCATTGAAAAATTATTATCAATCTTATTATATAAATAAATTATAAAGTTATTTTTCTATACCATTCCAATGAAAACTGATGAAATTTTTTATGCTGTCAAAGAATACTGATAATGGAGCGCAATATCTCAAATTTTATACATATAACGGTTGTGTGAAAATTATTTAACAGTGATATAACAGTTGTATAGCAATTATGTAACAGTCTTGTAACAGTTATATAACAGCTATGATAATAGCTATACACTCATCTCTCATAACTGTGCCGACCTCGGGTTTAGTCGATACAGTAATGGGCGCTATTAAAATCCAGTTTGAACCGGATTTAAAGCGACGAGCGAGCACTCTTATGTCAACACTCAGGACAGCATATATAGTCTCTGAACGTACAAAAGTATATGCACAGAGAGTCGCGATGTAAACAACTTCTGACGCGGCCCTGACTGTCCGAGGGATGAGCTTCAGTGTAGGGCATCAAGGGACGCTCAAGGGGGGGGGGGGGCAGAAGCAGTCAAGCGCGAACAACCTTGAAGCCGGCACAAGAACAAGCGGTACAATAAGGTGAGATGAGTGTATAACAGTTATGTAACAGTTATATAACACTTATGCAACAGTTATCAAACTGATATTTAACAGTTATGCAAAAATTATGTAACAGTTATGCAACAGTTACGTAACAGATATGTAACAGTTATACAACTTTATGAGACAGTTATCTAACAGTTATAAGTAAGCTGCCAAAAGTGAATTAGTCTATTTTTTTAAAATTTAGTTAAGCATAGATTTTATATATTTAGGACCTTAGGAATCTGTCACCGTTATATTTAGGAAAACAAATTTTCAGTTAAAGAATTTCCACTTTGAACACATTGTACTTTACCAAAACTGCATATGGGTAATTCTCCATACAAAGGGCACTTTTGGAAAAAGTAAAATAAAAATAAAAAATGTGTTCAAATCATTGCTTTTTGCTATAATTAGATGTATTAGTATCATAAAAAAATTTCTGAAAGTAGTCACGCTTAAAATTTCTTTCAAATGCTTTTAGGACTTTTTGACTTCATGCATTATTTGATCTCGTGTAACTATGGTTCATTTTTCCAGAGAATATGAAAATGTTCTAGAATTTCAGCACGTAAGAATTAAACAGATTAGAAACTGAGCGTCCGGATTCCAGAACGTTCTCAGCGCTCGGGCTTGCTCTCCCAGTATACCCCATAAGTTACCGAAACGCGGAAAAATTTCCCAAAATGACCAACTTGGGAAATTCACCGCGCAAAAGATATGACAATGTGCGGCTCAACGAGCCACACAACTTTTATTCAGAAATTTTTTTATAAAATTGATAGTTTTTTTACTAAAAATCAAAAAGCGGAAATTTTTATTATACGGAAATCAATGACTTTTTAAACTTAACTCGTGAAAACTAAGCTTCTGCTCGACTAAATGATCTCGTTCTTTTTTAGCAAATAGAAAAACCTCTGCCGATGGCCCCTTATTCTTTGAAAATAGCTTTTCTCCCATTATTTGCAACATAAAAATTATTGCAAACCATATTTTTCCGCGTTTTGGCAACTTATGGAGTACTGGGAGAGCGAGCCCGAGCACTAAGGACGTTCTGGAATCCGGACGCTCAATTGTTACCTGGTACAAGAAAAAGAAAAAAAAAATTTCAAACAAAATTTTTTAATCTTTTTAGGCGACTAAGAACCACTCATAATCGAGAAATGGATTCTCTGAACGGTAACAAAGTTTGGGGCTTAATGTCTCTGTTTGAAATATTTCTATCAGACCAGACATTTACATATCTCCAAGAATCATATCATGAATTGAAAAAAACAATACAATCAATGACTCTGAGTCAACATGCAAATCTCCCAACCTTATTGTTCGGCTCTTTAGAGACAACGCACTCAAACAAGATACTTTTTTAAAATAAAAAATAGTATATTGTGTTACAAGTTGAAAAAGTGAGAGATTTAAAACGAGTGTATCACAGTAGTTTTAAATTGTCGCTTTTTCAATGTGTGGGACACGATACTTTTTCTATAATTTGTTTAAAAGGTGCTAGTTTTTGTTTACCTGTTTTTTGTGCAAAAAGAAAATGAAATTGATTTAGGTTAGGGACGAGAGTCGGAAAATAGAATGAAGATGGCTCTGCGCACGATGCACGAGCACACCCGAGGCAACACGAACACACTCGAAGTAACACGAAGTAGTTTGCACTTTATTTACTTTTTTCACTGTGCCTCACTTTTTTCACTGCATCCATTTACTTTCTTTCACTGCGTCCATCTACTTTTTTCACTGTTGTCCGGAAAGGTCGGCACTGCGCATGCGCCACGTCATCGAGCAAAAATCGGTCACTTTTTACACCAAAAACAGGTGGAAAAACTGACACTTTTTCGCGAATTATAGAAAAAAATCATTTTTCAAATTCATCGAATTTTTGTCACTTCATCATTTTGTTATTTGTACAACCAAAAGAAAATCATTTTTTTGCAAAATCTTATTGGACGGGTAATGTTTTCTATCAGTTCGACCCTGGGATTCAAAAGTATGGTTACGACATTGGAGGTTATGACAATAGCTACCCTTGTGAAAAAGTATACTAACTTTATACTTCTTCCATATCAGATGGTAAGGATGGAAACTTTTTACCTTGACTTCTTCGTCATTTTGCCATGAGAGACATTACCTTTACTTGAATTGTGACATGTTGGAAGACATCTCAGTGGGCACAAAATCATGAATATCCCAAGAACGTTCTTAGGACGTATCTAAGACGTCCAATGACAGTTCAAGCAACGTCTCTAAGACATCTAAGGTCCTAAAAATGTCCTAAAGACGTCTTAAAGACATAGGACGTTCTTGGAAAACTTTTGTACTGACATTAGACGTCTTAAGAGCATCCCTAGGATGTCCAAAATAAATGTTCTAAAAGACGTCTTAGGGATATCCCGAAGACGTCTCTAGGACATGCTTAATTTTTTTGCCTACTGGGATGTCGTATTTTTCATTGACCCTCTATATGAAATCGTTGATAAGTTTTCATTGGCTATGGGGTGCCCTCCCTACACTGAGAGAAAAATCAGACTTTGAAACGATGAACTTTCTTGCTTTTGGAGCTTGTAATTTTTACATGCTTTCAAAGCATGACTTTCACGAGTTATATCGTTGAATTCATCCTTTAAAAGCAAGAAATCTATTCACGAGATAGAAGGAGGGCATACATGTTTCAGTCGCATGGGCTTTGTCGTCCGAAAGCACGTAGTCCAACCTTTAAACGCTTGCGATGAGTTCAAGCTTCAAACCCATGAACTCCACCGTTTGAAACTGTGAATCTCGTGCGTTCCCATTCCCTGCTCTCGCGGCTTACAGCGCCAATGGCAAGAGTTTCACAGTTTAGAACCGTGAAAGTCTTGCTTTTGGACTGTGAGCTATTTCATGCTCCTCCCCTGTGCTAATCATGCCTTTAAAACAGCGTTTTCCAAAGCATTTCCGACGGTCATGTCCCCGACTGCGGTCGAAGGATACGAGGCCGGTCCCGGCCACTCGGATTACTTCGAGACAGCCCCCCGCTGTCAGCAGACGTCGACTTTCGTATACCTACTAAGATGACTCTTTCATTGTTATGAGATCGAGGCCCGTTAAAATAAGTAAAATTATAAAGGCATGGCTCAATTAAATTTTAATTAGCTGAATCAATTTCCTGAGATAATTAGACAAAAATGAAAAAAAAGTTCATGGAAATCAGTTGATATCTTGAGTTATAGCAGATAACTTTTAAAGTGTAAATCATTAATTCAGTTTCTTAAAACTTAAATTTTTTTTTTTTTATCAGACCAGACATTTACATATCTCTATGAATCATATCATGAATAGAAAAGCAATACAATCAATGACTCCGAGTAAACATGTAAATCTCACAACCTTAATTATTCTCGGCTCTTTAGAGACAACGCACTCAAACAAGATAGAAGGGAAAGAAGAAAAGAGAGATCAACCAATCCAACC
>JBAGKK010049009.1:0-10154 GCA_037177015.1 Euceroptres primus
ATATTTGGATATGCTAATCACGATTTCATAGTCGGTTTAAAAATTCTTTATTATTAGTCCCTAGGGAATTAATAAATAAATAAATAAATATGGTTGCTTAAAAACCGCGTTTTTCCGGATTTTTTGAAAAACTTTGCCATGAAGTACTTTACTGTATTCAGCCCTTTTCCCGAATTGCAATAATTTTACACCCCACATGATGGATGAAATTCAGCCCTTTTCCCGAATTCCAATAATTTCAGACCCCACATGATGGATGAAAAAGGCACACAGATATCCTAAAAAAATTAGTATGTAGTTAAAACCCTTGAACATCACCCTTGAATTCAGAGAAACTACCCCTAGTGGAGAAAATTCGTTTACTCATTGTTGTGGTTATTCTCCACTTTCGAAAAAAGTAAATTTTTTTCGAAAATTTTTTTAAAATGATTTAATTTAGAACAAATTAGGTTTATTAATATCAATGCAAGAACCTGTAAAAGTATTCACGCTACAAATTTATTTGAAAGGCTTGTGGAGCCTTCTGATGTCGCACGCATTTTTTATCTTCTTGTAACTAGAATTATTCCTCAATAAAGTAAAAGAATACAATGAAATATTCACAAATGAGGAATAATAGAACAGAAAATAAAAATTAGATATAAAAAAGGAAAAAAATATTTAACTTTTAAATAAAAAAGATTTTAAACTAATTTTTCAAATTAAAATTAATCATTCTTTGATTATAGTTTAAAGATGTTGATAAATCAGTCTTGACCTTGTATTTATGTTAGATCACTCAATCAGTCGTCGATTAGAAAGGTCAATTACAATGAAAACAAGCAAATGTTGAACGTTTCGGTCCTGAGTTTAGACCCTCTTCAATAAATATTTTATTATATTTAAAATCTGCAAGACAAAATAAAAACATGTATAACATGAAAAACAATTTAAATACAAAATAAACAAACAAGGAAGGTTTGGTTAAATGACCAAATTTTTTTGAGTAATCAATTAAAATAAGTTAATGCATAAAATAAAAGAAGAGAAATTACTCAAATATGAACATTTCACGGTGCGAAAAAATTGTTTAAACTTTATTGTTTATTGTTATTTAAATAATGTAGACCTCTTTAAATGTTAATAATCTGTTTTCAAACAAACTTTTTGCACCATGAAATGCTCATATTTGAGTAATTTCTCTTCTTTTATTTTATGCATTAACTTATTTTAATTGATTACTCAAAAAAATGTTGTCATTTAACCAAACCTTCCTTGTTTGTTTATTTTGTATTTAAATTGTTTGTCATGTTATACATTTTTTGATTTTGTCTTGCAGATTTTGACTATAATAAAATATTTACTGAAGAGGGCCCAAACTCAGGACCGAAACGTTTAACATTTGCTTGTTTTCATTGTAATTAACCTTTCTAATCGACGACTGATTGAGTGATCTAGCATAGTTTAAAGATTAAAGATTAGGTAACAAAAAAATTTATTTGCCTTGTAACTATAATAATATAAGTTATCGAAATGATTAACAATTTAAAAACGACAAATAATTTTTTGAAAATACATAATAAATCCTTTTTTTTAGTCGTAACAACGTGTTTTGATAAAAAATATACGAAAATTTTTTGTTAATTTTGTGTTAAAATAAATTTCTTATTTTATTAAGAAAGAATATAATTACAAGAACATAATTATTTCTAAAAAATAATAAATAGAAAAATAGATATATAAATAATAAATATAAAAAATAAACAGAAAAAATAAAGAATAATAAAAGAAAGTTTTTATAGAAAATTTTTAGAGATCAAGTTCCCTTTTTCGACAATTTTTTTTTGGTTTTTCTTTGACAATTGATTCTACTTTATCTATCTTTGGTTTCGCAAGTTGGGTTTTTGTCATTCGCAAAATTTAGTTGAGTTTTATCTTTCTCATTGGCGTTTTGATTAATTTTTTGACGCATTTTTTCTTGCCGTCTTAGCTCTTTTCTCTTTTCTTCATCTTTCCTCTTCTTTTAAAAATTCTGCTGGTGGATTACATTTTTGCCTTTTACCTTTCGCGAATTCACCGTGGATTTTTCTACTCAAAAAATAATTATATATTCTAAAAAAATGTTAAAATAAATAAATAAATATAAATAAATAAACAACATTACCACGAAACATAGTTTCCACGAAAAATGTAATAAGTTTATACTTTTAATTTAATTAAATAAATAAGCAAAATTTTCAATGATAAACGTTTATGTTTTTATTTTTAATGAAGTTGAGCATAAATAAACAACGATCATTAGGAATGTCACAGGGTTGTATCAAGTTATAAAATTAGTTCTGCAATTACATTTTTTTGTACTAAAAAATTATATTATTGGTTTATTTCGACACTTTTATAACTAAAATAGAATTATGTATGCAAAAGACTTTCTTTTCATTACTTTTTTGCAGTTTTCTCGATAGGGTGCCATTTATTATCAACCCAGCTCTGACAAGCCAAAAGTAAGGTTACGTCGGTGGATGTTACGTCGATGGAAAACAACACAAAAAGTGTTCCTAAAGTTTTAAAGCAGAATGAATCCTAAAATTCTTTGGCAAATCATTTTCTCTTAATTTTTACCTTAATTCATTAACATTTGTTAAGAAATATAAAAGTTATAGCAAGTTACGTCGATGGATAGCAATAAAAATACGCAAGGTTTTCTAGGACTTTTTTTATTTGCGAAGAAAGTTCTTAATGTTTATGCTTAAAACTTTAAGGGTGAGTAGTGAGATGTTTTTTTTTCAATTCTATGCCAAAACATGACGTAAAAAGGTGTTCCTACTTGTTAAACGACAGCTGTTTGTGTATCGACGTAACTTCAAAAATATATTTTCGAAGACATATTTGCATGCATGTATAGTGTATATTGCATTAAAATAAAAATATCAATGATAAATATTGAACTTTTTGAGTCTACCTTTAAGATCCTTAAGCATAAGTTTTAAATTTATTCATTATATTTCCTACGTGACTCTAAAATATGTCTTAGGCATGTGTGGACATCTCTTAAAGCCATTTTTTGGGTACATAATATTTTTTTACTCCGACTTACAATAATATAATCAAATTTTTACTACGGAACTTATTATGAGGTATTAATATCAAGATCTGTATCAAGTTTTACATTAATACAACCAGTAGTTTTAATAATATAATCCGTGGACACCAAAGTGACCTGTCTGTGGAGAATTACCCATATACATATATGCACCTATATGACTATCATAAAACTAAAAATGCTGAATATTTCTTGTAAGTTACCATATTTGATTTACCTTTATTCACTTCAAATAAATGTGATTTCTTAAATATTCCATATGCAACGGTGTGCAATTATGATCGTTTCTTTGAATCTCGAAGAATTATTTGCACACTTTTTGGCAAGCACCGATCAAACAAACTGATGAAAATGTTAGGTTAGGGCTCTGATGAAACGATTATAGCGCCATGGCAAACTATAAAGTTTGGATTTTATCCAAATTATAAATTATAAAAATTGGATTAAATCCAAAATTATTTGGAAAGGGCTCTTAGGCAGTGCCATTTTAAAAACTAGTCAGATGTTCTGGTCGGGAAAAAAGAAGGTTAACTTGATAAGCTATACAAGAGTACTGTTCAGTAAATTGAAAACACCTAGCCAGTTGAATGAAATTCGGTTTCCCCGACAAAAGCTGGCTAGTTATTTACAATATTTGGGAATGCCCTGGCAAATTTCTACACGGATAGCATGGAAAGGGAGAAAAATTTGAAAGAATAATTACATTAAAAGAGGGGAAAGGAACAAAAATGAAATCCCTCTGAATATATAATAGTCGTGTAAATCGATCCTGTCTCTTTGATTCTCCCAGTTTGAGGTGAGAGCCAAAGTACTATTAGTACAATCCAGGAAAACATAGTGCTAGAATATAAAGAACGTGACTGGAAGAATGAAGTTGGTTTGAGAAAAAGGCAGATGAATGGTCGGGACGTTCAAGCGAATCGGCTAGTTCCGTCTCTTTCATCCTTGAATTCCCACTCCACACTACGTATATCTTGCATAGATGATGGGAGGGGTGTTGGAATAGAAGAAGTGCCAGTGGGATGGCCTTAGGAGTATGAAAGTAGCAAGTTAATCAAGGAAAACGAGAACTCTTCTTTCAGTCCTTCTACCTCTTATCCTTTCGTTCTATCTTTTAGTATCGTTCCTTCCCTCTTTGCTTATCTTGCCTTCCTTTGCTTATCGAACCAGTGCATCTTGCTTTCAAAGTCAACTGCATCCTGAATCGAAGGAGCTACGAAATAGCCGTTTCTTTTTGGACTTTCTGAACTCACTGGAGATCAAACCAACTTTATACTCAACTCACTTCAAAAACTGCAAGCACAAACATGATTGCATACATAAGAAACTTGTTCAGGACAAGTTTCAAAGAGGTCAAAATTGCTTAAACTCTCACGAGGCAGCTCTTCTTTATTGATAAGTTTTTGATTCTTTTTAACTTAAAGTGATATCAATTTTTCAAATCGCATCTCAATTTTAATTTCAAGTAAGAGCATGGAAGTTTCGTCCCACAAATCAGAAAAGTTAATATAAAAATTCTCGCTTCCTCTGAAATGAAGTTCCAATGTTTTTGAATTTAGGATAAATCATTTTACGAATGCAGAGAAAACCGCATGTGTTAATTTTATTGCAGCTCATTTGTCAAGATTTTCAGAATGGGGATTCGACAAATTTCAACTTCTCAGCTGTAACATGTGTGTAGTTGCGTTTCATGCGAAACTCTCTCGGAATAAATAAATGAAGTTCCTGCATAGCCCTCCTAAGAATCAAGACACTTTCAAATTTTGCGACTCCGGCAGCACTGAATGTGCATTTAGGTGGTCCAAATTTTTTTCTTAGAATTTTCATTCCGCAAGCCCCATGAAGTTTAACGTGTATTTTCCATCAGAAAAAAAGACATTTTTGTAAATTGTATTCAGAATCGTCAATATTAAGTGAATCGAGTTGAAACTGAACATTTTTTTTCACAATTAGCCAGAGAATACGAATCAACACACACTTTTTAACTATCGCCACCATAAGTCTGTTTTATAGGGTCCCAGAGAAACACCGTAAGTGAAAAATTAGGTTTTGCGAGTTTTAGGCGCTAATTATGATTTTTTCGAGGTTTTTGGGAACAAATTTTTTCTAATACATAAAATATTACTTTCTTCTGATCAATAGATGTTTTAATAAATTGTTTAAAAAATTATTATTGTTCATCTCAATTTTCTCTTAGAAGAGAGTTAGAAAGTCGCGATTTTTTCCGAATTTTTCAACATTTTTTCAATTTTTCACTTAGAGCGAGGCATTAATCAATTAAAGTTAACAGATATAATTTTTAAACAATTTATTATTTATAACAATATTCTCTTAGAATAATTCTAGAAAGTTCCGGTTTTTCCTAAAATTTTCCACCTTTTGTCCACTTTTTAATTAGAGTGAGGTAATAATTATTTCAAGTTAACAAACATAATTGCTTAAACAATTTATTATTATCTAATTTCTTTCATACCAGATGGTTATGATGGAAACTTATTTTTACAATTCATTATTATTTTCAATAACATTTTTTTTTAATAATACTTGAAATTTGCGGTTTTTTCTGAAATATTCGACTTTTTATCCACTTTTCGCTTTTGAGTGAGTTAATAGTTAATGCAATTTAACAAACATAACTGTTTAAACAAATATTTATTATTTATAACTATCTTCTCCTATAGTAATGTTAGAAAGTTGCGTTTTTTTCTTAAATATTCAACTTTTTGTCCACTTTTCACTTAATGAGGTAATAATTAATGCAAGTTAATTATTACAATCAAATAATTAATTGAATATAACAATGTTATAATCAATTAATTATTTGATTCAGGCCTTTTTAAGGCCCTTTTATATATGTGTATTATCATCGATGACAACATGTTTTCTGCAGGGTAGGAGGGGTGAGGGGGGTAATAGTAAAACGTGCGCAATCAGAAATTTTTCTCTTACGCTTTGGAAGAAACTTCGTGTTGTAATTCAAAACAAAATTTATACAAGTCATTTATAGACCCACTCCTCCCACCTACACTCAGAAAAAAATTTATTTGAATCAAACAAAAAAATTTGCTTGATATCATATTATTGAAAGAAACAATTTTTTTGTTTCAATTAACAAAACATTTATTTCACTTTAATATATGAAAAATATCTAATAATAAAATACAAATACAAATATTTGTTGGATTTAAACAAAAATTATAATCCGCACACGATAGTTCCTAAGAAAACCGCAAATAGCGCAGAAGGATCTTTCTCACAATAAAGACTACAATCACACTGAGTATAAAAGCCTCTGAAACATGTTATAGTACCGTCGTTACGCATCCCAACAGGTAATCTAAAAAAAGTTATGTCACACTTAACACTTCTTAACCACAAAATTAAAAATTTTTTTTAAATTATTTTTTTATTTATAAAATTGAATCAAGCTTATGAAATAAAATCTTTACTTCATTCAAAACAAAAAATGTTTACAGCAAACAAGAACTTTATTTATTTTAAACAAAACATTTATTCAATCTAAATAAAAATTTATTCACATCAAATAAATAAGGAGAAATAAAGAATTTGTTTAAATCAAACAAACATTTGTTTGACCCCATATCAACATTACAATTAGTTTAATTCAAACAAATTTTGTTTAAATTAAACAAATATTTTTCTGAGTGTATTCCTAATTATTCCATCCTTTGTTTTTACATTAGCGAAAGAGTAAAAACACTTCACTTTGAATAAAATAAAGCACTATTTATAAAATAATTCTTGTTGATGTTCATTTATTATTTGTTTATAACTAAAAAGTCAAATCAAAACTAAAGATTTCAGAAAAAAGCGCAACTTTATAGCATTACTTTAAGAAAAGATAGTTATAAACAATAACCAATTGTTTAAATAATTATGTTTGTTAACTTGCATTAGTTATTATCTCATTAAGTAAAAAGTGGACAAAAAGATAAAATTTTCAGAAAAAACCGCAACTATCTAGCATTACTATGGGAGCAGATAGTTATAAATAATATTAATTTGTTTTAAAAATTATTTTTGTTAAATTGCATTAATTATTAAATTACTCTAAGCAAAAAGTGGACAAAAAGTTGAATATTTCAGAAAAAACTGCAACTTTCTAGCATCATTCAAAGAAAATATTATTAAAAATATTAATAAATTGTTTAAACAATAATGTTGGTTAACTTGAAATAATTATTACCTCACTGTAATTAAAAAGTAAACAAAAGGTTGAGAATTTAAAAAAGCGCAAATTTCTAGCCTTATTATAAGTGAATATTATTATAATTAAAAATAAATTGTTTAAACAATTACGTTTGTTAACTTGCATTAATTATTATATCTCGAAGTAAAAAGTGGACAAAAAGTTAAAAATTTCAGAAATAAACCGCAACTATCTAGCATTAATATAGGAAATATTAATATGCGATAATATATAATAAATATATAAGTATTACAAGTAATATATAATAATATATAATAATTTTTTTAAACAATTATGTTTGCTAAATTGCTTCAATTATTCCACTTTCAATTAATCCACTTTCACTATAAGTGAAAGTGGACAAAAATTTGCAAATTCAGAAAATTTCAGAAAAAACTGCAACTTTCTAGCATTATTCAAAAAGAATATTATTAAAAATAATTATAAATTTCTTAAACAATTATGTTTGTTAACTTGAATTAATTATTACCTTACTCTAATTGAAAAGTGGACAAAATGTGAAAAATTTTAGAAAAGCCCGCAACTTTCTAGCATTATTCTAAGAGAATATTGTTATAGATAATAATAAATTATTTTAAAAATTGTTTATGTTAACTTTAATTGATTATTGCCTCGATTTAACTGAAAAGTTGAAAACAAGTTGAAAAATTCGAGAAAAAACGCGACTTTCTAACTCGATTCTAAGAGAATATTGCTATAAACAATAATACATTATTTAGAAAATTTATGGCAACATCTAATTATCAGACGATAATGTATTGGAAACTTATGGAAACATCTAATTATCAGAAGATAATTTATTGGAATCAATTTGTACTAAAAAAATCGCGAAAAAGTCATAATTAGCGCCAAGAACTCGCAAAACCCAATTTTTCACTTATGGGTTTTTTTTGGGACCCTATAAAACCGACTTATGAGGGTGATATTTAAAAAGTAATTATTGATTCGCATTCTACGGCTAATTGTGAAGAGAAATGTACAGTTTTAACTTTATTCACCTAATATTGACGATTCTGCATAAAATTTACAAAAACATATTTTTTTCTTATAGGAAATACGTGTTACACTTCATGGGGCTTGCGGAATCTCTAAATATAATTTTTTTTAAAAAGGATTAATTTTTTTGTGAATGCGAACAAATTTAGTGGGTGAGTGTATGAAAATTCGAAGAAAAAAAATTTGGACCACCCTAATGTCCAGATGGTACATATTAAATATGTAAAGTGTGGTACATATTAAATATTGAAGCACCAGTCATGGAAATGAAGGTCAAAAGAAAAGATGCGATAATTCTTTTTGAAACGTTTCGGTCACTGTTTGAACCCTCTACAGTCAAAAAAACATTTATTAGATCTGTAGAAAACATGCAAAGAAGGTAGAAAAATTGTATAACAATATAAAAAATAATAGATGATAAAAGTTGATAATATTTCGTAAAAAACTCCAGAATAAAATAATTAGAAATAAGGTTGTCTTATAAAAAAGGCCTTTAATGTTAAACATATATGACAAGGAATAAGTATTGATAACAGTGAAAAATCGGAAGGTCAATAGGAAAAACAACATACCTGGTATAAATTAAAATACGAAGATAAAGTCAGCGAAAGTATTATTATCTTTTATTATTATTACCTATTATTTCTTATTTTGTTATACATTTTTTCTACCTTCTTTGTATGTTTTTTACAGATCTAATGAATGTTTTTTTAATAATGAGGGTCCAAACAGTAACCGAAACGTTTCAAAATGAATTATCGCATCTTTTCTTTTGACCTTCATTTCCATGACTGGTGCTTCACTACTTAATATAAAAAAGGTCGAGGCTCACATATTAAATATTATAGGTTATGTGTGCAGGTCCGATTGTATCATGCTGCTAGAGAATTTTATCTGCATCGGCTTTAAAGCTTAAAATGTCATGGAAAAATAGTGTCATCTTAACCTACGTATCCAAACACTGCAAATTTATTTGAAATCACAAGAACACGCTGCTGAATAAAAGAAAATTAAAAATTATATCATTTATATTCTCTAACTTGACAGTTGGCATCCATTTGATGGAAATAGCTGAGAGCAAAATTGTTTTGACAGCTGGATTCTACGATTCTCAAAATGAGAAAAAACAGTCTTAATTGAACACTTTATCACTAGATTCTCAAAATGAGAACGATGTTCTAAAATTTGTTGCACCTAAAAACAACACCAAAAGTGGTGTAGATTTGAGGACTGGCGTTTTACTGTGTAGGAACTCTGATAGTATTTTTTTCACGATAGAAATCTGTTGACGTATCATTAATTCATTGAGATAAACTTATTGCACGTCCTCTGATCTGAAGATAAATCAATCTCCTTGATTCTGATATCAAAAGTAGTCTTAAGTTTCATGAAAAGGTTTACATGAAATTGAGATAATCTGGCAGGAATTGCCATCTTCTGTTTGGAGACACATGCGAAGGAATTATCTAGCAGTTAATTCCAATTTTCTGTCCACGTGAGTGATAAATCTGAATGAATCGCGTCTCGGGAGACGAAGCTTCGTGACCCCTTAATTCCTTCTAAGCTACCCACAACTCTCGTAAATACAGACATACTTAGGAACTAAGGTCGTTTCTTTCCTCAAAACGAACTGTGTACCGTGAGACCAAAAAGGTTCTGGGATAAAAGGGATATAAAGAGTCCTTTTCCCAATTGTAAACTGAAGATTCTCTTGTGAAAACTTCATGGAAAGTCCGCATAGAATTCCTCATAAAATCCCACATGAAACGCCATATGGACGTTTTGTACAGAATCCTACATGGAAATTCTAAATGAAAAATCTATTTTAAAAGTTATATCTTT
Organism: Euceroptres primus; assembly: GCA_037177015.1. Lineage (NCBI taxonomy): Eukaryota > Metazoa > Arthropoda > Insecta > Hymenoptera > Figitidae > Euceroptres > Euceroptres primus. The sequence goes on from JBAGKK010049009.1 coordinate 10,152, forward strand.
ATT
>JBAGKK010049020.1:13661-28437 GCA_037177015.1 Euceroptres primus
TAATAATAGATCATTTTTACGGAAATGTTTTCTTGACAATAGAATATTGTTACGGAAATTTCCGTAACATTAAGTTATTCTTACGGACATTTTTCCGTGACAATCTTTACAAAAATTTCCGTAATAATAACTCATTCCCACAGAAATGTTTCCTTGACAATAGATTATTGTTATGGGAAGTTCCGTAACAATAGGCTATTGTTATGGAAATTTCCGTAACAATAAGTTATTCTTACGCAAATTTTTCCGTGACAATATGATATTCTCAAGGAAATTTTTCCGTGACAATAGGCTATTGTTACGGAAATTTCCGTAACAATAAGTTATTCTTACGGAAATTTTTTCGTGACAATAGACTATTGTTACGAAAATTTCCTTAATAATAGATCATTTTTACGGAAATGTTTTCTTGACAATAGAATATTGTTACGGAAATTTCCGTAACATTAAGTTACGGACATTTTTCCGTGACAATAGACTATTGTTACGGAAAGTTCCACAACAATAAGTTATTCTTACGGAAATTTTTCCGTGACAATAGGTTTCAAAATCAAACATGGACATGCATGCATTTTTTATAAAAAATATCGTATGCGCCAAGGGAGAGAGGGACTTTTTCGACTTGTGTTCGTTTTCAGTTCTCGTCAGTCCTTCTTCTCTCCCTAGGTGCATAATATACTATGTTTTCAAAATGTTTATAAAAAGTTAATTTTACCATCTAAAGTAAAAAGAATTGTCATAATAATTTTTATACTTTTCCATCTCCTACATTTTATACTTGAGAGAATGCACTTGTCTCCTTACATTCCTTCGAAAAGCGTGAAGAGCCCTCTTCTGTTTTCTCAAGGGAATGAACCTGAAAATCGCGCCAGAACGACGTCTAGACGAATGCTGCAGGGAAAACCAAGTGCCTAGGCCTGACATGCAATTTATCTTAGTATCATTTTCTATCTCATTTTCTCCTTAGATCACACCCTCTTCGTCTCTCTTTCTCTCTCATTTTGTTCATCTTGGCCTAAAGCAAGTTTCGTGCCATAGAAGCTGAAAGGTAAACGAAAGGACAAGATCGTGTCTAACGTTCGTGCCGAACAAGGAAATCGATTGCAGTGAATCAAGGAGTCGTCCGAAGTACTAATCGAATTTCCAATAGCGCCCTTAGCACCATTAGCGCCACTGGTAAGGAACGATAATACAATTTCTTTGTCTTTTACTGTCAGCATATTCTGAAAGAAACAGCTTTATAATTGTCGATCAACCGACAATTTGTGTCTGAGTTCACGACACAATACAGGTAAAAGAAATTGATTAAAATTGCTCATGCTTATTGTTATGCTTGAAGATATTTCAATTTCGCTTGGCTGCACTTCAAGAATTCTGTAAAACGAGAAAATATCTCAGAAACTCTACCCGTAGTTTGCAGCTGGTTGGTTGAAACTCCAGCTTATGTTAAAGGCTAAAAATGATTTTAATTTTTTTTACAAAGGATAATTATTATTTACGAATAAAAGTAGTTTGCGCCACCGTAAAGGAAAGAAAGCCTGGCGCAAAGGAAAGTGGGGAGAGGAACGCGATTGGCCGGCCGAGCACACCGTTCACGCGATTGGCCTACCGAGTAGACGGGCGACCGGCCGAGCGGAGTGGGGAGAACGCAACGATCAGTCGAGCTGCAACCGCCGAGCCGTTAACATCTTTTCTCTTTTGAATAAAAACCACCACTTGTTGAATAAAACCTATCCAAAAATATAATCTAAATAATAATGATTATAAACCGGTCTCTTCTCGACTCCTCGTTTGCTTTCTCTCACAACTCGAAGGCGGAGACTTTCACAAATGAAATATTTACCCAGAACTTGTTGATTTTGTCTTCAAGAATTAATTTCCTCTATTTTTTTTCCTGGTTTTTATACAAGTAAAGTATATAAAGTACGTATAATTTTACAAAATTTAGAACTAAAAATCGTAGTTTAGCTTAAAGCTAGCGCGTCCGGAAAATTGCAGAGAGGCCGGAATAACGGTAATAATCTTAATTGTATGCAACCCACTCGAGAATTCTGCAAAATGAGAAAATATCTCAGAAACTCTACCTGTAGTTGGCAGCTGGTTGGTTCAAACTCCAGCTTATGTTAAATACAAAAAATGATTTTGATTTTTTTGACAAGAGATAATTATTATTTACAATTAAAAGTAGCTTGCGTCATCGTGAGGGGAAGAAAGCCTGGCGCGAAGGAAAGTGGGGAGAGGAACGCGATTGGCCCCGAGCAGACCATTCACGTGATTGGCCAGCCGAGTAGACCGGGCGAGCGGAGTGGGGAGAACGCAGCGGTCAGTCGAGCTGCAACAACCGAGCCGTTAACATCTTTTCTCTTTCGAATAAAAACCACTACTTGTTAAATAAAACCTATTCAAAAATATAATCTAAATAATAATGATTATAAACCGGTCTCTTCTCGACTCCTCGTTTGCTTTCTCTCACAACTCTAAGGCGGAGACTTCCACAAATGAAATATTTACCCAGAACTTGTTGATTTTGTATTCAAGAATTAATTTCCTCTATTTTTTTCCTGGTTTTTATACAAGTAAAGTATATAAAGTACGCATAATTTTAAAAAATTTGAAACTAAAAATCGTAGTTTGGCTGAAAGGTAGCGCGTCCGGAAAATTGCAGAGAGGCCGGAATAACGATAATAATCGTAATTTTATGCAGCCCACTCGACTACTGCCAGGAATGATAATGGCGGGTGCGCTAACTCACGAGTCTCGTTATTTGCATATGGCGGGCATCGTAGAAGCAAGGAAAGAAACGAATGACGTAATACCTGTTGACGAGCAAGGCGGAGTGGTTTATTCGAAACGAGGGACTAATGACCAACCGCACACCCTCCTTCTCGAGTAGGAGTGATCAAAAAGCCTTGGTATGCATATTCTCTAGAGTTTCTGTAACGCACCAAGAGGATTCCTCGCCCCTTATGCAAACCAGTCCATGAACGATTTTGTGCTACTACGTTCATTAGCATCAAAGCTTTAACGATTTCGATTTCCTAGAATTTTCACGTGATAAACTTAAAATTCCGCAAAATAAATATGTGGATTAGGTCAAAGTGGACTATTGCGCATCTCTTAAGGGGGTTATAAGTTATCACACTCAATAGAAGCCGAGAAAACTAACAAAGTAAAAAGTAAACTTTTACACTGGAGAGTCGATTGAAGCCGGGTTTCGGGAATTGCCTTGCTTAAATCGACGCTGTCCTAGACGACAGTTATCTCTCTGCCTTCGGACCGCCTTTTTAACAAATGCCGCCTACTGAAATTCTAGGAACTGTTTAAATCGATGCTGCTTAAATCGACGCTCCAGTGTATTACCAAAATAGCCAGAAAAAGACCGTACACTATTCCAGAATTTTTATAGGGTTAAATCCACTGGGAAATCTAATATTGATGTGAATTTAAAAAATTACCATAGCAACGAAATTTTTGTACTAACAAATCGAAAGGTTTTAAAATAGAGTTAAGGTTTAAAAGTCTGTTTATGCAGAAGAATTTATTTCTTTTAAAAGAACTATTTATGTTTAAAAGACTGTTTATGCTGAAGAATTTATTTCTCGATTACGTACTTTCCAAGTGAAAATCTCGCTCTCGCATGGTATGGAGCGATAAATTGCAATAATTTTTTTCCGTTGAGCATGAATATAATTTGATAAATATTCCCAGGAGGATATAACTCACTGGTCATTGTGCAAGGGGACAACTTAATTTTATTTCGTTTTACGACGCGCGAGAGTTTGTTAAAAAGTTGCGAAATATGATCTTTTTCCGTCGCGGAATGGAAGTTCTAAGTATGTGCATTGCAATCAGTGTGTAAATCTCGAGCAGGTTTCTGCACGATTATCGTCTTTGTATTCCGGGAACAGAGCGGACCTTAAGTTACGAGCCACGTTGCCAGAATGTGTGATCTTGAAAATTCGTAGTGAAACAACGAAACACGTGCTCTTTAATAAAAAAAAAAAATGGTCGAAAAAGAATGGAAGGCAATAATAAAACCGGTTAAATGGTGTATAAATAAAAGAAACACTTAGTATTTGAGAGAAAACGACTTGAAACTTGGGGCGATGATTTTAAATTTTGTACTTATAAGCATAAGACATAAATGTAAGGCGTAAGCGTAAGACGTGAGCTTAAGTGTAAATCATAAGCGTAAGACATAAGCGTAAGACATAACTATAAGGCATAAGTATAAGACATAACTGTAAGGCATAAGTGTAACACACAAGCGTAGGAAATAAAAGCAAGCTTAAGACATAAGGGTAAGTGTAAGGCGTAGGCATAGGAAATAAGATTGAGTGAGACACGTAAACGTAAGACATAAGTGTACGACGTAGGCATAAACAATAAGCATAAGCGTAACACCTGAGTGTAAGACATAAGTATAAGACGTAGACGTAAGCAATAAGCATAAGCGTAACACGTCAGCCTAAGACATAAGTGTAAGGCGTAGACGTAAGCAATAAGCATAAGCGTAACACGTGAGCATAAGACATAAGTGTAAGACGTAGGAATAGGAAATAAGCATAAGTGTAAGACATAAGTGTAAGGCGTAGGCATTAGAAATAAGCATAAGTGTAAGACATAAGCGTAAGACAGATGCGTAAGTGTAAGACGTGAGCGTAAGATAGAAGCATAAGTGTAAGCCTTAAGCGTAAGGCAGTAGCGTAAGTGTAAGACATAAGCGTAAGACAGAAGCGTAAGTGTAAGACGTAAGCGTAAGACAGCGTAAGTGTAAGACGTAAGCGTAAGATAGAAGTGTAAGTGTAAGACGTAAGCGTAAGAGAGTAGCGTGTGTAAGACGTAAGCGTAAGAGAGTAGCGTGTGTAAGACGTAAGCGTAAGAGAGTAGCGAGTGTAAGACGTAAGCGTAAGAGAGTAGCGTGTGTAAGACGTAAGCGTAAGAGAGTAGCGTGTGTAAGACGTAAGCGTAAGATGGAAGCGTAAGTGTAAGACGTAAGCGTAAGACTTGTGTCTTACGTCGTCAGTGCAAGTCAGTGACGTCAGTGTAAGACATAACTGTAACTGTAAGGCGTAAAACGTAGGCATAAGCAATAAGCCTAAGCGTAATGTGTAAGCGTAAGACACAACTGTAAGGCATATGCATAACGACATAACGACATAACCTTAAGACATAATCTTAAGCGTAAGACACAAGTGTAAGACATAATCGTAAGCGTAAAGCATAAGCGCAGCATTAAGACGTAAGAAAAAGACATAAGTGGAAGAAATAATCGTAAACGTAAGGCATAAAACGTAACATAAGAATAAGCCTGGAACGTAAGACATAAGCGTAAGAAATAAGACGTGAAACTTTTTTCAAATTTGAAAGACCATTTTCCTCGTCAATTCCTTTTTGATATTCTTTATAACAGTAAAATAAGGAATATTATACGATTTCCGTTACATTTTCCAAGAACTTGAGTTCTGTGACAGTCGAGTTACCCGGTCTGTCATTATATTCCATTACGGTAATAATCCCATTATCGTTACCAAACAGTCGCACGCAAAGAGACCACAAAGAGCTATGAGTGACGGTGCAAGGAGGGGGGGGGGGAGAGAAAAACGTTCGTGAAGACGCGCAGTGAGATTGTCAGGATTATCTTGCACCAAGCTCAACATAATTTCGCTTAACGACACTTGCCATGTTTGCACACTGGATGGATAAAAATTTTCGATGAGAATTTCCAGCAAACGCTAATGCTTTCAAATTCGCTAATTACTTTGCCGGAATTGAAAGATTTTTCCACGTAATATCGAAAGCTCTCATCAAATTAATTTGGAAAATTCCCTCGCTTTATGAGGAAATAAGCCTTGAAAAATTTGAATAGTTATTCATGAAGCCTTGCGAGATCGTCTCTCATAATCTCAGCAATTTTCAAACTCTCTTTCATCCATTTCGTAGGGTCCCTGAGCCGGGTTCATCTTATTCATTCTCGACTCTTCTGTTTATCTCTTACTTTAATTCGCTTCGCTCCCGACTTCTTCCCTCGCGAGTCAGCGTATTTTAATAATTTTACTCAGTAGCTGATGCTTCTTTATTTTTTGCCCGCTATAAAATTCAAAGTCGAGAGGAAATGAAAGCGTCATTTCGCCGGAGAGAGACCGTTCTTTTTGGAGAAATGAATGGAAGAACTTTTACACTTTTTAGCATCTCGACTCTCAAGGAAAATCAATTACATTCAGTCTTTATTTTAAGATTAGAAACTAAATGATCAAGGTTTAAAAAGGCTTCTGCTATTTTTTATCCATATTTAAAATATATAAGCCGACTATTATAATGTAAAAATATACAATACAAAGTATACAAATATACAATATACAGTATACAATATACAATAAAGCATGCAGTATACATTATACAATAGAAAATATAGAGTATACAATATATAATAAACAGTAAAAATATACAATATGCAGTATATAATTTATAATATAAAGTATAAATATACAATACACAGTATACAGTGTACAATATACAGTATACAATACACAATATACAATGCACAGTATACAACACACAATGTGAAATATACAATGAACATTAAACAATATACAATGTACAGTATACATTATACAATATGCAGTACACATTATACAATATACATTACAATTATACATTATACAATATGCAGTATACAAATTATAATATAAAGTATAAATATACAATACACAATAGACAATGTACAATATACAGTATACAATACACAATATACAATACACAGTATACAATGTACAATATACAGTATAAATATACAATATACAGTATACACAATACAATATACAATATAAAATGTACAGAGAATACAATATGCAGTATAAAATTTATAATAGAAAGTATTAATATACAATACACAGTAGATAATGTACAATATACAGTATATAGTATACAATATAAAATACACAGTATAAATATACAATATACAGTATACAGAATACAATATACAATATAAAATGTATAGAGAATACAATATGCAATATACAATTTATAATAGGAAGAATAAATATACAATATACAGTACACAATACACAATATACAATACACAGTATACAATAACCAATGTAAAATATACAAGAAACATTATATAATATACAGTATACATTATATAATATACAGTATACATTATATAATATTCAATGTACAGTATACATTACACAATATACAATATACAGTATACATTATACAATATACAGTATAAATAAACAATATACATCATACAGAATACTGTATACAATATAAAATGTTCAGAGAACACAATATGCAGTATACAATTTATAATATAAAGTATAAATATACAATACACAGTAGACAATGTACAATATACAGTATAAAATACACAATGTAAAATATACAATGAACATTATATAATATACAGTATACATTATATGACATACAATGTACAGTATACAGTAAATATTACACAGAGTACAATGTACAGTATACATTATACAAAATACAATATACAATATACAGTATACAAAATACAATGTACAATATACAGTATACAATGCACAATGTAAAATACACGGTATACAATATACAATATATAGTATACAATATACAGTATAAATATACAGTATACAATATACAATATACAGTATACAATATACAATATACAGTATACAATATACAATATAAAGTGTATAGTATACAATATGCAGTATAAAATTTATAATATAAAGTATCAATATACAATGCACAGTAGACAATGCACAATATACAGAATACAATACACAATGCAATATATACAATAAACATTATATAATATACAGTATACATGATATAATATACAGTATACATTATATAATAAACAATGTAAATTATACATTATATACTATATAATATACAGTATATATTATACAATATACAATGTATTGTATACATTATACAATATACTATAAACAGTATACATTATACAATATACAATGTACAGTATACATTACACAATATACAATATACAGTAAGCATTAAACAAAATACAGTAAACATTATACAATATACAATGTACAGTATACAATATAAAATGCACAATATATAATATAAAATATATGTAAATATAAATATAAATGTAACTATATATAAAAATACATTTTAAATTTTTAGACGCTCCCTACTCGAACTTTGGTGTCATTATGTAAAAAAATTACCACGTATTTTTTCTTTTCTCGTTCCAAAATTTTTTGGAGCTGCCACAAGACGTTTTATTATCTGAGAATCATAAAAAATTTTTATCGAAAAAATGAAAATAATGGGTCAATTTTTTTTTGAACACACGTAATTTTGAGAGTTTGAATTAAAAAAAAAATGAATTGCAAAATTTAGAGAAACATTTTCAAAAAGTTTAATCAAATTTTTAGGGCTTTTCCCCTGAAATAATACCTAGAAATAAATAAATTACACCGTGTTTTTTTCACTTTTCCAAAAAATAAAATTTAGAACCCACAGGCGTTTCAGAAATTAAATTGTGGTTCAAAATGTCTTAAGTTATTAGTTTTAAAAAACGAAAAAATACGGGGTGATTTCCTTTCAAAAAAGGCAGGATTTTTACTAGTAGATCTTTAAAAATATGTGAAACTGCAAAATTTAAAAAAACGTTTTCAAAAAGTTGAAGAAAATTTTCAGGGCTTTCCTACTGATAAAAATAGAAAAAATAGAAATAGAAAACAAAGAAAGAAATAAATAGAAAAAAAGAAATAAAGAAAGAAAGGGGAAAGAAAGAAATAGATTGATAGAAATTGAAATAAAAAAATATTTAGGAAAATAAATATAGAAATAAATAGATAGGAATAGATAGAAATAAATAAATTACCACTTAATTTTTCACTTTTCCAAAAAATAAACTTTAGAGGTAGCTGAGACTTTTAAAAATTAAATTGTGGTTGAAAATGTCTAAAATTATATTTTTCGAAAAAAGAAAAAAATACGAGGTAATTTGTTTTTAAAAAGGCATGATTTTTCTAATAAACTGTTAAAAATATTTAAAATTGCAAAATTTAGAGAACACTTTCTAAAAGTTTGAACAAATTTGTAGGGCCTACCCACTGAAAAAAAACCTAAAAAGAATTTAATGACCCTGCATTTTTTCCTTTTTCGAAAAAAGTAAATTGAGAAGTAGCTAGGGACATTTCAAAAATAAAATTGTGGTTAAAAATGTTTTAAATTATTATTTTCGAAAGATATAAATAATACGAGATAATATTTCTTTAAAATATATAATTTTAGGTGATAAGTCCTTCTAAATATTTCTAATTTCAATATTTAAAGAATTAATTTAAAAAAAAATTAAATGTAAATTTCATTTGTTTACTTTTTTTACTTTTCGAAAAAGGAAAAAATACGACGTAATTAATTTTTTTTAGGTAATTTTTCAGGTGGAAAGCCCTACAAACTTATTTAAGCTTTCTGAAAGTTTAAATATTTTTAAAGGTCTACTAGTAAAAATAATGCCTTTTTAAAAACAAAATACCCCTTATTTTTTATTTTTCGGAAACAATAATCTAAGATATTTTTAACCACAATCTAATTTTTGAAACGCCTCTAGCTACCTCTAAATTTTATTTTTTGAAAAGGTGAAAAAATACGGGGTAATTTATTTATCTCTCGGTATTTTTGCAGGGGACAAGCGCTAAAAATTTGCTTAAACTTTTTGAGAATGTTTTTCTAAATTTTGCAATTTAATTTTTTCTAAATTGAACCACTCAAAATTACATGTATTTAAAAAAACTTGAACCGTATTTTTTATTCTACTGATAAAAAATTTTTTATGACTCATCTTGTGACAACTCTAAAAAAATTTTAAACTAAAAAGGAGAAAAATACGTGGTAATTTTTTTTGCGAAAAGACACAAGATTTCGAGTATAAAGCAGCAAAAAAAAATTAAAATGTATTTTTAGTGGGCACCCGAATACATATTATGTATATAATTTACTACGAATCAAATTATCATACTACACAATATTTTGCAGTATAGTACATAGTATTTATAGTACGTACTTGACCACTGTCAATCTTGTGTAAAAAAATCAATAACAAATAAGACTCTCAATCATGTGAGTGGAATTTCTAGAAGTTGCACTATGTGGTTTTGTGATAAATGGAAGGGAAAAAACGTGCAAGTTGAGAAAACAAATTAGCGTCCAGGCACAAGGTTGAGGGAATTTTTCGAGTACGATGAAAGGCAGATTTCTCAGGTGACGGTCAACCACTGACAAACCAGTCTTACGAAGACACGATTATTGCTTCCAACGCGAGAAAATCGACACAAAGGAAGACCGCCGTTCGACTTTCGCGTGCCTTCTTTCCGCGCGGCTCTCTTTGCATCTGGATTCGCCTGCGAGCCTCAGGTAACGTCATTTTTCAACGAGAGCGTGGCAATTAATCTGCGAATTCTGCAGCAATTTTATTTCGCAGCAGGATGATCTCTGATCCTGGGAAGGTGACTTGTCGAGTCAGAAAAAATAAAAGAAAAAGGACCTTATTAACAAAAGGTTTGTCAAATACTACTGATTAGTACAAAATAGTACTCTGTGGGATTCTTTATAGTACCTTAAACAACCTTCTTTGTGAGAAGTAGATAATGTAAGGATATTCAAAATGTTTTAGTGTAAAGGTTGTAGACTGTATAACGCAGTACTATAATACAATTCTTGTAGTACTTATTGTATATATAGTTCTATTCATATACAACTGATCAAATATAAATCTGTATAACTGAACTCTGCTAACATATAGTACTTACAGTACTATATACAGTACGCTATAGTGAACGTATAATAGTTATAGTACACTATACAGATCATATAGATGCACACTAAATAGAACATATACATGTACACTATAAAGAACGTGTACATGTGTATGTTCAGAATGTGTGCACAGTACATAAAATTTTGTACTTACAGTTCGCTATACAGAACATATAGTACTTACGGTAGTTCATGATACTTATAGTATACTATACTGCATAAGTAGTACTTGTAGTACAATATACTGAGCATGCAGTACTTGTAGTAAAATATACTGAACATGTAGTACTTGCAATACAATATACTGAACATTTTTTACTATATGTGTCACTTATAGTACACGACATTGAATATATAGTACTTACAGTACACTATACAGAACATACAGTACATCATGATACTTATAGTATACTATACTGAATAAGTAGTACTTGTAATACAATATAATGAACATTTAGTACTTTTAGTACAGTATACTGAACATACAGTATTTATAGTACAATATACTGAACATAAAGTATTTGTAGTACAATATACTGAACATACAGTATTTATAGTACAATAAACTGAACATAAAGTATTTATAGTACAATATACTGAACATAAAGTATTTGTAGTACTATATACTGAACATACAATATTTATAGTACAATATACTGAACATAAAGTATTTGTAGTACAATATACTGAGCATGCAGTACTTGTAGTAAAATATACTGAACATGTAGTACTTGCAATACAATATACTGAACATTTTTTACTATATGTGTCACTTATAGTACACGACATTGAATATATAGTACTTACAGTACACTATACAGAACATACAGTACATCATTATACTTATAGTATACTATACTGAATAAGTAGTACTTGTAATACAATATAATAAACATTTAGTACTTTTAGTACAATATACTGAACGTACAGTATTTATAGTACAATATACTAAACATAAAGTATTTGTAGTACAATATACTGAACATACAGTATTTATAGTACAATATACTGAACATACAGTATTTATAGTACAATATACTGAACATACAGTATTTATAGTACAATATACTGAACATAAAGTATTTGTAGTACAATATACTGAACATGCAGTACTTGTAGTACAATATACTGAACATGCAGTACTTGTAGCACAATATACTGAACATGTAGTACTTGTAATACAATATAATGAACATTCAGTACTTGTAGTACAATATACTGAATATGTAGTACTTTTAGGACAATGTACTGAATATACAGTAATTGTAGTACAATATACAGAAGGTACAGTACTTGTAGTACAATATACTGAATGCACAGTACTTGTAGTACAATATACTGAATGTACAGTACTTGTAGTACAATATACTGAATGTACAGTACTTGTAGTGCAATATACTGAATGTACAGTACTTGTAGTACAATATACTGAATGTACAGTACTTGTAGTACAATATACTGAATGTACAGTATTTGTAGGACAATATGTTGAACGTAGAGTACTTTTAGTGCACTGTACTGAACATACAGTACTTGTATTACATTATATTGAACATACAGCACTTGTAGTACACGATACGGAACATACAGTATTTGTAGTACAATATACTGAACATACAGTATTTATAGTACAGTATACTTAACATACAGTATTTGTAGTACAATATACTGAATATACAGTACTTGTAGTACAATATGCTGAATATCCAGTACTTGTAGTAAAATATGCTGAACATGTAGTACTTGTAATACAATATATTGAACATTTAGTACTTTTAGTACAATATACTGAACATACAGTATTTATAGTACGATATACTGAACATAAAGTATTTATAGTACGATATACTGAACATAAAGTATTTGTAGTACAATATACTAAATATACAGCATATTTAGTACAATATACTGAACGTGCAATACTTGTAGTATAATACACTGAACATGCAGTACTTGTAGCACAATGTACTGAACATTTAGTGAATGCACTGAACATATATACTGAACATAATATACTGAACATGTAGTAAATATCAATATAATGAAAATGTAGTACTTGTAGTACAATATACTAAATATTCAGTACTTGTAGTAAAATATACTGCATATGCAGTACTTTTAGGACAATTTACTGAATATACAGTACTTGTAGTACAATATGTTGAACATACAGTACTTTTAATACACTGTACTGAACATACAGTACTTGTATTAAATTATATTGAACATACAGCACTTGTAGTACACGATACTGAACATACAGTATTTGTAGTGCAATATACTGAACATAAAATATTTATAGTACAGTATACCTAACATACTGTATTTGTAGTACAATATACTCAATATACAATACTTGTAGTACAATATGCTGAATATACAGTACTTGTAGTACAATATGCTGAACATTTAGTACTTGTAATATATTATAATGAACATTTAGTACTTTTAGTACAAAATACTGAACATACAGTATTTGTAGTACAATATACTGAACATAGAGTATTTGTAGTACAATATACTAAATATACAGTACTTTTAGTACAACATACTAAACATACAGTATTTGCAGTACAATATACTGAACATACGGTATTTATAGTACAATATACTGAACATACCGTACTTGTAGCACATTTTACTGAACATGTAGTACCTGTTATACAATATAATGAACACGTAGTACTTGTAGTAAAATATACTGAATATGCAGTACTTTTAGGACAATATGCTGAATATGCAGTACTTGTAGTACAATAGGCTAAATATAAAGTATTTGTAGTACAATCTACCGAACATATAATACTTGCAGCACAATATACTAAATATACAGTACTTCCAGCACAATACACTAAATATACAGTACTTGTAGTACAATATACTCAACAAACAGTACACTTAGTACACTGTACTGAACATACCGTACTTGTAGTACATTATACTGAACATACAGTACTTTTAGTACATTATAATGAACATACAGAACTTGTAGTACACTATACTGAACATACAATACTTGTAGCACAATATACTGAACATACAGTACTTGTAGTACAGTGTACTGAACACACAGAACTTACAGTACACTACACTGAACGTACAGTACTTGTAATACAATATATTGAGCATACAGTATTGTAGCACAATATACTGAACATATAGTACTTGTAGTACAATATACTGAACATATAGTACTTGTAGTACAATACACTGAAAATATAGTAATTGCAGTACAATATAGTAATTGCAGTACAATATAGTAATTTTAGTACAATATACTGCATGTGTAGTACAATATACTGCATGTGTAGTACAATATACTGCATGTGTAGTATTCATAGTACAATATGCTGAATATATAACACTTGCAGCGTACTGTAATAAATATGTAGTACTGTTAGTACAATACACTGAATATATAGTATCTATAGTACACTATACTACACGTATATGACTTGTAGGAGCTATACTAAACATATAGTACCTATAGTACTTTAAACTGACTTTCCAGAGTTTATGGTCAATAGTACTAAATTTGTTGTACGGTTTGACAGTGAGTTTTGATAACACCTCTCAGACGTAGTAACGACAGCAGAGGGATACGTTACACGTTACAGTCACACGGCATATTGCTGGCCACATCTGGTCTCAGCAGATAATGTAAGTTTCGTGCAAGGCGGTAGCTCGCGTTTGCATTGAGCCAAGTCCTAAGTGCCGTAGTTAGCGTAGGAATGAGCGGAAGTTAGGCAGATTAGATTTAATGCGCTGCGCGGTAGCCTGTGATTTTCAGGTACAATCTGGTTTGCGAATTCTAATCGAACACTCCTGGATCATACCATTGACATAATTGAAGCAATTTAGAAGCTATTCATGTCCTGAATAATTTGATAGGATTCAAGTGAGTAAATTGGTCGCGAATTGTAGTACAGTACTATACACATGCAGTACTGTATACATATATAGAAAGTCAGATATAGTATATAGTATGACA